>JAUIMM010000079.1:12037500-12377231 GCA_031769625.1 Taudactylus pleione
ACTCCCACTATGATGTCACACTGTTACTCCCATTTTAACATCACTTAGCAACTCCCATTATGACATCACAATGTCACTCATTAATAAACCACTATAATACTCCCATTATGACGTCACATTGTCACTCTTATTAATAAACCACTTTAGTACTTCCATTATGACATCACATTATCACTCCCATTATGACATCACAATGTCAATCTAATTAATAAACCACTTTAATACTCCCATTATGACATCACAATGTCACTCTCATTAATAATCACTATAGTATTCCCATTATGACATCACATTCTCACTCCCACTATGACGTAACGCTGTTACTCCGATTTTAACATCACTTAGCCACTCCCATTATGACATCACAATGTAACTCTCATTAATAAACCACTTTAATACTTCCATTATGACATCACAATGTCACTCTCATTAATAAACCACTATAGTATTCCCATTATGACATCACATTGTCACTCCCACTATGATGTCACACTGTTACTCCCATTTTAACATCACTTAGCCACTCCCATTATGACATCACAATGTCACTCATTAATAAACCACTATAATACTCCCATTATGACATCACAATATCACTCTTATTAATAAACCACTTTAGTACTTCCATTATGACATCACATTATCACTCCCATTATGATGTCACAATGTCACTTTCATTTTAACATCACTTTGCCATTCCCATTATGACATCACAATGTCACTCCAATTTTACCTTCACTTAGCCACTCCCATTATGACATCACAATGACACTCTCATTAACCAAAACACTGTAGTACTCACATTATGACATCACAATGTCACTTTCATTAATAAACCACTTTAATACTCTTATTATGACATCACAATGTCTATCTCAATAATAAATTAATATAGTATTCCCATTATGACATCACATTGTCACTCCCACTATGATGTCACACTTACTCCCATATTAACATCACAGCCACTCCCATTATGACTTCACAATGTCACTCATTAATAAATCACTTTAATATTTCCATTATGACATCACAATGTCACTCTCATTAATAAACCACTATAGTATTCCCATTATGACATCACATTGTCACTTCCACTATGATGTCACGCTGTTACTCCCATTTTAACATCACTTAGCCACTCCCATTATGACATCACAATGTCACTCATTAATAAACCACTATAATACTCCCATTATGACATCACAATGTCACTCTCATTTATAAACCACTATAGATTTCCCATTATGACATCACATTATCACTCCCACTATGACGTCACGCTGTTACTCCGATTTTAACATCACTTAGCCACTCCCATTTTGACATCACAATGTCACTCTCATTAATAAACCACTTTAATACTCCCATTATTCCATCACAATGTCAATCTAATTAATAAACCACTTTAATACTCCCATTATGACATCACAATGTCACTCTCATTAATAAACCACTATAGTATTCCCATTATGACATCACATTCTCACTCCCACTATGATGTCACACTGTTACTCCCATTTTAACATCACTTAGCCACTCCCATTATGACATCACAATGTCACTCATTAATAAACCACTATAATACTCCCATTATGACATCACAATGTCACTCTTATTAATAAACCACTTTAGTACTTCCATTATGACATCACATTATCACTCCCATTATGATGTCACAATGTCACTTTCATTTTAACATCACTTTGCCATTCCCATTATGACATCACAATGTCACTCCCATTTTACCTTAACTTAGCCACTCCCATTATGACATCACAATGTCACTCTCATTAATAAACCACTTTGATACTCCCATTGTGACATCACAATGTCACTCTCATTATTAAACCACTATATTTTTCCCAATATGACATTACATTGTCTTTCCCACTATGACATAACATTGCCACTCCCACTATGACGTCACACTGTTACTCCCATTTTAACATTACTTAGCCACTCCCATTATGACATCACAATGTCACTCATTAATAAACCACTTTAGTACTTCCATTATGACATCACATTATCACTCCCATTATAATGTCACAATGTCACTTTAACTTTAACATCACTTTGCCATTCCCATTATGACATCACAATGTCACTCCCATTTTACCCTCACTTAGACACTCCCATTATGACATCACAATGCCACTCTCATTAACCAAAACACTGTAGTACTCAAATTATGACATCACAATGTCACTTTCATTAATAAACCACTTTAATACTCTTTTTATGACATCACAATGTCTATCTCAATAATAAATTAATATAGTATTCCCATTATGACATCACATTGTCACTCCTACTATGATGTCACACTGTTACTCCCATATTAACATCACTTAGCCACTCCCATTATGACATCACAATGTCACTCATTAATAAACCACTTTAATAATCCCATTATGACATCACAATGACACTCTCATTAATAAACCACTATAGTATACCCATTATGACATCACATTGTCACTCCCACTATGACGTCACGCTGTTACTCCGATTTTAACATCACTTAGCCCCTCCCATTATGACATCACAATGTCACTCTCATTAATAAACCACTATAATACTCCCATTATGACATCACAATGTCACTCTCATTAATAAACCACTATAGTATTCCCATTATGATATCACATTCTCACTCCCACTATGACGTCACGCTGTTACTCCGATTTTAACATCACTTAGCCACTTCCATTAGGACATCACAATGTCACTCTCATTAATAAACCACTTTAATACTCCAATTATGACATCACAATGTCACTTTCATTAATAAACCACTTTAATACTCCCATTATGACATCACAATGTCAATCTAATTAATAAACCACTTTAATACTCCCATTATGACATCACAATGTCACTCTCATTAATAAACCACTATAGTATTCCCATTATGACATCACATTGTCACTCCCAGTATGACGTCACGCTGTTACTCTGATTTTAACATCACTTAGCCACTCCCATTTTGACATCACAATGTCACTCTCATTAATAAACCACTTTAATTCTCCCATTATGACATCACAATGTCAATCTAATTAATAAACCACTTTAATACTCCCATTATGACATCACAATGTCACTCTCATTAATAATCACTATAGTATTCCCATTATGACATCATATTCTCTCTCCCACTATGACGTAACGCTGTTACTCTGATTTTAACATCACTTAGCCACTCCCATTATGACATCACAATGTCACTCTCATTAATAAACCACTTTAATACTTCCATTATGACATCACAATGTCACTCTCATTAATAAACTACTATAGTATTCCCATTATGACATCACATTGTCACTCCCACTATGATGTCACACTGTTACTCCCATTTTAACATCACTTAGCCACTCCCATTATGACATCACAATGTCACCCATTAATAAACCACTATAATACTCCCATTATGACATCACATTGTCACTCTTATTAATAAACCACTTTAATACTTCCATTATGACATCACATTATCACTCCCATTATGACATCACAATGTCACCCATTAATAAACCACTATAATACTCCCATTATGACATCACAATGTCACTCTCATTAATAAACCACTTTAATACTTCCATTATGACATCACAATGTCACTCTCATTAATAAACTACTATAGTATTCCCATTATGACATCACATTGTCACTCCCACTATGATGTCACACTGTTACTCCCATTTTAACATCACTTAGCCACTCCCATTATGACATCACAATGTCACCCATTAATAAACCACTATAATACTACCATTATGACATCACATTGTCACTCTTATTAATAAACCACTTTAGTACTCCCATTATGACATCACAATGTCACTCTCATTAATAATCACTATAGTATTCCCATTATGACATCATATTCTCTCTCCCACTATGATGTAACACTGTTACTCCGATTTTAACATCACTTAGCCATTCCCATTATGACATCACAATGTCACTTTTATTAATAAACCACTTTAATACTTCCATTATGACATCACAATGTCACTCTCATTAATAATCCACTATTGTATTCCCATTATGACATCACATTGTCACTCCCACTATGATGTCACACTGTTACTCCCATTTTAACATCACTTTGCCACTCCCATTATGACATCACAATGTCACCCATTAATAAACCACTATAATACTCCCATTATGACATCACATTGTCACTCTTATTAATAAACCACTTTAGTACTTCGATTATGACATCACATTATCACTCCCATTATGACATCACAATGTCAATCTAATTAATAAACCACTTTAATACTCCCATTATGACATCACAATGTCACTCTCATTAATAATCACTATAGTATTCCCATTATGACATCACATTCTCACTCCCACTATGACGTAACGCTGTTACTCCGATTTTAACATCACTTAGCCACTCCCATTATGACATCACAATGTAACTCTCATTAATAAACCACTTTAATACTTCCATTATGACATCACAATGTCACTCTCATTAATAAACCACTATAGTATTCCCATTATGACATCACATTGTCACTCCCACTATGATGTCACACTGTTACTCCCATTTTAACATCACTTAGCCACTCCCATTATGACATCACAATGTCACTCATTAATAAACCACTATAATACTCCCATTATGACATCACAATATCACTCTTATTATTAAACCACTTTAGTACTTCCATTATGACATCACATTATCACTCCCATTATGTTGTCACAATGTCACTTTCATTTTAACATCACTTTGCCATTCCCATTATGACATCACAATGTCACTCCAATTTTACCTTCACTTAGCCAATCCCATTATGACATCACAATGCCACGCTCATTAACCAAAACACTGTAGTACTGACATTATGACATCACAATGTCACTTTCATTAATAAACCACTTTAATACTCTTATTATGACATCACAATGTCTATCTCAATAATAAATTAATATAGTATTCCCATTATGACATCACATTGTCACTCCCACTATGATGTCACACTTACTCCCATATTAACATCACTTAGCCACTCCCATTATGACATCACAATGTCACTCATTAATAAACCACTATAATACTCCCATTATGACATCACAATATCACTCTTATTAATAAACCACTTTAGTACTTCCATTATGACATCACATTATCACTCCCATTATGATGTCACAATGTCACTTTCATTTTAACATCACTTTGCCATTCCCATTATGACATCACAATGTCACTCCAATTTTACCTTCACTTAGCCACTCCCATTATGACATCACAATGCCACTCTCATTAACCAAAACACTGTAGTACTCACATTATGACATCACAATGTCACTTTCATTAATAAACCACTTTAATACTTTATTATGACATCACAATGTCTATCTCAATAATAAATTAATATATTATTCCCATTATGACATCACATTGTCATTCCCACTATGACGTCACACTTACTCCCATATTAACATCACAGCCACTCCCATTATGACATCACAATGTCACTCATTAATAAATCACTTTAATATTCCATTATGACATCACAATTTCACTCTCATTAATAAACCACTATAGTATTCCCATTATGACATCACATTGTCACTCCCACTATGATGTCACGCTGTTACTCCCATTTTAACATCACTTAGCCACTCCCATTATGACATCACAATGTCACTCATTAATAAACCACTATAATACTCCCATTATGACATCACAATGTCACTCTCATTTATAAACCACTATAGATTTCCCATTATGACATCACATTATCACTCCCACTATGACGTCACGCTGTTACTCCGATTTTAACATCACTTAGCCACTCCCATTTTGACATCACAATGTCACTCTCATTAATAAACCACTTTAATACTCACATTATGACATCACACTGTCAATCTAATTAATAAACCACTTTAATACTCCCATTATGACATCACAATGTCACTCTCATTAATAAACCACTATAGTATTCCCATTATGACATCACATTCTCACTCTCACTATGACGTAGCGCTGTTACTCCGATTTTGACATCACTTAGCCACTCCCATTATGACATCACAATGTCACTCTCATTAATAAACCACTTTAATACTTCCATTATGACATCACAATGTCACTCTCATTAATAAACCACTATAGTATTCCCGTTATGACATCACATTGTCACTCCCACTATGATGTCACACTGTTACTCCCATTTTAACATCACTTAGCCACTCCCATTATGACATCACAATGTCACTCATTAATAAACCACTATAATACTCCCATTATGACATCAAAATGTCACTCTCATTAATAAAACACTTCAATACTCACATTATGACATCACAATGTCACTCTTATTAATAAACCACTATAGTATTCCCATTATGACATCACATTGTCACTCTCATTAATTAACCACTATAATACTCCCATTATGACATCACAATGTCACTCTCATTAATAAACCACTATAGTATTCCCATTATGACATCACATTGTCACTCCCACTATGACGTCACGCTGTTACTCCGATTTTAACATCACTTAGCCACTCCCGTTTTGACATCACAATGTCACTCTCATTAATAAACCACTTTAATACTCCCATTATGACATCACAATGTCAATCTAATTAATAAACCACTTTAATACTCCCATTATGACATCACAATGTCACTCTCATTAATAAACCACTATAGTATTCCCATTATGACATCACATTCTCACTCCCACTATGACGTAGCGCTGTTACTCCGATTTTAACATCACTTAGCCACTCCCATTATGACATCACAATGTCACTCTCATTAATAAACCACTTTAATACTTCCATTATGACATCACAATATCACTCTCATTAATAAACCACTATAGTATTCCCGTTATGACATCACATTGTCACTCCCACTATGATATCACACTGTTACTCCCATTTTAACATCACTTAGCCACTCCCATTATGACATCACACTGTCACTCATTAATAAACCATTATAATATTCCCATTATGACATCTCAATGTCACTCTCATTAATAAAACACTTCAATACTCCCATTATGACATCACAATGTCACTCTTATTAATAAACCACTATAGTATTCCCATTATGACATCACATTGTCACTCTCATTAATTAACCACTATAATACTCCCATTATGACATCACAATGTCACTCTCATTAATAAACCACTATAGTATTCCCATTATGACATCACATTGTCACTCCCACTATGACGTCACGCTGTTACTCCGATTTTAACATCACTTAGCCACTCCCATTTTGACATCACAATGTCACTCTCATTAATAAACCACTTTAATACTCCCATTATGACATCACAATGTCAATCTAATTAATAAACCACTTTAATACTCCCATTATGACATCACAATGTCACTCTCATTAATAATCACTATAGTATTCCCATTATGACATCACATTCTCACTCCCACTATGACGTCACACTGTTACTCCGATTTTAACATCACTTAGCCACTTCCATTATGACATCACAATGTCACTCTCATTAATAAACCACTTTAATACTCCAATTATGACATCACAATGTCACTTTCATTAATAAACCACTTTAATACTCCCAATATGACATCACAATGTCAATCTAATTAATAAACCACTTTAATACTCCCATTATGACATCACAATGTCACTCTCATTAATAAACCACTATAGTATTCCCATTATGACATCACATTGTCACTCCCACTATGACGTCACGCTGTTACTCCGATTTTAACATCACTTAGCCACTCCCATTTTGACATCACAATGTCACTCTCATTAATAAACCACTTTAATTCTCCCATTATGACATCACAATGTCAATCTAATTAATAAACCACTTTAATACTCCCATTATGACATCACAATGTCACTCTCATTAATAATCACTATAGTATTCCCATTATGACATCACATTCTCACTCCCACTATGACGTAACACTGTTACTCCGATTTTAACATCACTTAGCCACTCCCATTATGACATCACAATGTCACTCTCATTAATAAACCACTTTAATACTTCCATTATGACATCACAATGTCACTCTCATTAATAAACTACTATAGTATTACCATTATGACATCACATTGTCACTCCCACTATGATGTCACACTGTTACTCCCATTTTAACATCACTTAGCCACTCCCATTATGACATCACAATGTCACTCATTAATAAACCACTATAATACTCCCATTATGACATCACAATGTCACTCTTATTAATAAACCACTTTAGTACTTCCATTATGACATCACATTATCACTCCCATTATGACATCACAATGTCACTCATTAATAAACCACTTTAATACTTCCATTATGACATCACAATGTCACTCTCATTAATAAACCACTATAGTATTCCCATTATGACTTCACATTGTCACTCCCACTATGATGTAACACTGTTACTCCCATTTTAACATCACTTAGCCATCACATTGTCACTCCCACTATGATGTCACACTGTTACTCCCATTTTAACATCACTTAGCCACTCCCATTATGACATCACAATGTCACTCATTAATAAACCACTATAATACTCCCATTATGACATCACAATGTCACTCTTATTAATAAACCACTTTAGTACTTCCATTATGACATCACATTATCACTCCTATTATGATGTCACAATGTCACTTTAATTTTAACATCACTTTGCCATTCCCATTTTAACATCACTTAGCCACTCCCATTTTGACATCACAATGTCACTCTCATTAATAAATCACTTTAATACTCCCATTATGACATCACAATGTCAATCTAATTAATAAACCACTTTAATACTCCCATTATGACATCACAATGTCACTCTCATTAATAATCACTATAGTATTCCCATTATGACATCACATTCTCACTCCCACTATGACGTAACGCTGTTACTCCGATTTTAACATCACTTAGCCACTCCCATTATGACATCACAATGTAACTCTCATTAATAAACCACTTTAATACTTCCATTATGACATCACAATGTCACTCTCATTAATAAACTACTATAGTATTCCCATTATGACATCACATTGTCACTCCCACTATGATGTCACACTGTTACTCCCATTTTAACATCACTTAGCCACTCCCATTAAGACATCACAATGTCACTCATTAATAAACCACTATAATACTCCCATTATGACATCACAATATCACTCTTATTAATAAACCACTTTAGTACTTCCATTATGACATCACATTATCACTCCCATTATGATGTCACAATGTCACTTTCATTTTAACATCACTTTGCCATTCCAATTATGACATCACAATGTCACTCCAATTTTACCTTCACTTAGCCACTCCCATTATGACATCACAATGCCACTCTCATTAACCAAAACACTGTAGTACTCACATTATGACATCACAATGTCACTTTCATTAATAAACCACTTTAATACTCTTATTATTACATCACAATGTCTATCTCAATAATAAATTAATATAGTATTCCCATTATGACATCACATTGTCACTCCCACTATGATGTCACACTTACTCCCATATTAACATCACTTAGCCACTCCCATTATGACATCACAATGTCACTCATTAATAAACCACTATAATACTCCCATTATGACATCACAATATCACTCTTATTAATAAACCACTTTAGTACTTCCATTATGACATCACATTACCACTCCCATTATGATGTCACAATGTCACTTTCATTTTAACATCACTTTGCCATTCCCATTATGACATCACAATGTCACTCCAATTTTACCTTCACTTAGCCACTCCCATTATGACATCACAATGCCACTCTCATTAACCAAAACACTGTAGTACTCACATTATGACATCACAATGTCACTTTCATTAATAAACCACTTTAATACTCTTATTATGACATCACAATGTCTATCTCAATAATAAATTAATATAGTTTTCCCATTATGACATCACATTGTCATTCCCACTATGATGTCACACTTACTCCCATATTAACATCACTTAGCCACTCCCATTATGACATCACAATGTCACTCATTAATAAACCACTATAATACTCCCATTGTGACATCACAATGTCACTCTCATTTATAAACCACTATAGATTTCCCATTATGACATCACATTATCACTCCCACTATGACGTCACGCTGTTACTCCGATTTTAACATCACTTAGCCACTCCCATTTTGACATCACAATGTCACTCTCATTAATAAACCACTTTAATACTCCCATTATGACATCACACTGTCAATCTAATTAATAAACCACTTTAATACTCCCATTATGACATCACAATCTCACTCTCATTAATAAACCACTATAGTATTCCCATTATGACATCACATTCTCACTCCCACTATGACATAGTGCTGTTACTCCGATTTTGACATCACTTAGCCACTCCCATTATGACATCACAATGTCACTCTCATTAATAAACCACTTTAATACTTCCATTATGACATCACAATGTCACTCTCATTAATAAACCACTATAGCATTCCCGTTATGACATCACATTGTCACTCCCACTATGATGTCACACTGTTACTCCCATTTTAACATCACTTAGCCACTCCCATTATGACATCACAATGTCACTCATTAATAAACCACTATAATACTCCCATTATGACATCAAAATGTCACTCTCATTAATAAAACACTTCAATACTCACATTATGACATCACAATGTCACTCTTATTAATAAACCACTATAGTATTCCCATTATGACATCACATTGTCACTCTCATTAACCAAAACACTGTAGTACTCACATTATGACATCACAATGTCACTCTCATTAATAAACCACTATAGTATTCCCATTATGACATCACATTGTCACTCCCACTATGACGTCACGCTGTTACTCCGATTTTAACATCACTTAGCCACTCCCGTTTTGACATCACAATGTCACTCTCATTAATAAACCACTTTAATACTCCCATTATGACATCACAATGTCAATCTAATTAATAAACCACTTTAATACTCCCATTATGACATCACATTGTCACTCCCACTATGATGTCACACTGTTACTCCCATTTTAACATCACTTAGCCACTCCCATTATGACATCACACTGTCACTCATTAATAAACCACTATAATATTCCCATTATGACATCTCAATGTCACTCTTATTAATAAAACACTTCAATACTCCCATAATGACATCACAATGTCACTCTTATTAATAAACCAATATAGTATTCCCATTATGACATCACATTGTCACTCTCATTAATTAACCACTATAATACTCTCATTATGACATCACAATGTCACTCTCATTAATAAACCACTATAGTATTCCCATTATGACATCACATTGTCACTCCCACTATGACGTCACGCTGTTACTCCAATTTTAACATCACTTAGCCACTCCCATTTTGACATCACAATGTCACTCTCATTAATAAACCACTTTAATACTCCCATTATGACATCACAATGTCAATCTAATTAATAAACCACTTTAATACTCCCAATATGACATCACAATGTCACTCTCATTAATAATCACTATAGTATTCCCATTATGACATCACATTCTCACTCCCACTATGATGTAACGCTGTTACTCCGATTTTAACATCACTTAGCCACTCCCATTATGACATCACAATGTCACTCTCATTAATAAACCACTTTAATACTTCCATTATATCACAATGTCACTCTCATTAATAAACCACTATAGTATTCCCATTATGACATCACATTGTCACTCCCACTATGATGTCACACTGTTACTCCCATTTTAACATCACTTAGCCACTCCCATTATGACATCACAATGTCACTCATTAATAAACCACTATAATACTCCCATTATGACATCACAATGTCACTCTTATTAATAAACCACTTTAGTACTTCCATTATGACATCACATTATCACTCCTATAATGATGTCACAATGTCACTTTAATTTTAACATCACTTTGCCATTCCCATTTTAACATCACTTAGCCACTCCCATTTTGACATCACAATGCCACTCTCATTAATAAACCACTTTAATACTCCCATTATGACATCACAATGTCAATCTAATTAATAAACCACTTTAATACTCACATTATGACATCACAATGTCACTCTCATTAATAATCACTATAGTATTCCCATTATGACATTATATTCTCACTCCCACTATGACGTAACACTGTTACTCCGATTTTAACATCACTTAGCCACTCCCATTATGACATCACAATGTCACTCTCATTAATAAACCACTTTAATACTTCCATTATGACATCACAATGTCACTCTCATTAATAAACCACTATAGTATTCCCATTATGACATCACATTGTCACTCCCACTATGATGTCACACTGTTACTCCCATTTTAACATCACATAGCCACTCCCATTATGACATCACAATGTCACTCATTAATAAACCACTATAATACTCCCATTATGACATCACAATGTCACTCTTATTAATAAATCACTTTAGTACTTCCATTATGACATCACATTATCACTCCCATTAAGACATCACAATGTCAATCTAATTAATAGACCACTTTAATACTCCCATTATGACATCACAATGTCACTCTCATTAATAATCACTATAGTATTCCCATTATGACATCACATTCTCACTCCCACTATGACGTAACGCTGTTACTCCGATTTTAACATCACTTAGCCACTCCCATTATGACATCACAATGTAAATCTCATTAATAAACCACTTTAATACTTCCATTATGACATCACAATGTCACTCTTATTAATAAACCATTTTAGTACTTCCATTATGACATCACATTATCACTCCCATTATGATGTCACAATGTCACTATCATTTTAACATCACTTTGCCATTCCCATTATGACATCACAATGTCACTCCCATTTTACCTTCACTTAGCCACTCCCATTATGACATCACAATGTCACTCATTAATAAACCACTTTGATACTCCCATTGTGACATCACAATGTCACTCTCATTATTAAACCACTATAGTTTTCCCATTATGACATTACATTGTCTTTCCCACTATGACATCACATTGCCACTCCCACTATGACGTCACACTGTTACTCCCATTTTAACATTACTTAGCCACTCCCATTATGACATCACAATGTCACTCATTAATAAACCACTTTAATACAAAAATTATGACATCACAATGTCACTCTTATTAATAAACCACTTTAGTACTTCCATTATGACATCACATTATCACTCCCATTATAATGTCACAATGTCACTTTAATTTTAACATCACTTTGCTATTCCCATTATGACATCACAATGTCACTCCCATTTTACCCTCACTTAGCCACTCCCATTATGACATCACAATGCCACTCTCATTAACCAAAACACTGTAGTACTCACATTATGACATCACAATGTCACTCTCATTAATAAACCACTTTAATACTCTTATTATGACATCACAATGTCTATCTCAATAATAAATTAATATAGTATTCCCATTATGACATCACATTGTCACTCCCACTATGATGTCACACTGTTACTCCCATATTAACATCACAGCCACTCCCATTATGACATCACAATGTCACACATTAATAAACCACTTTAATACTCCCATTATGACATCACAATGTCACTCTCATTAATAAACCACTATAGTATTCCCATTATGACATCACATTGTCACTCCCACTATGACGTCACGCTGTTACTCCGATTTTAACATCACTTAGCCACTCCCATTTTGACATCACAATGTCACTCTCATTAATAAACCACTTTAATTCTCCCATTATGACATCACAATGTCAATCTAATTAATAAACCACTTTAATACTCCCATTATGACATCACAATGTCACTCTCATTAATAAACCACTATAGTATTCCCATTATGACATCACATTCTCACTCCCACTATGACGTAGCGCTGTTACTCCGATTTTAACATCACTTAGCCACTCCCATTATGACATCACAATGTCACTCTCATTAATAAACCACTTTAATACTTCCATTATGACATCACAATGTCACTCTCATTAATAAACCACTATAGTATTCCCGTTATGACATCACATTGTCACTCCCACTATGATGTCACACTGTTACTCCCATTTTAACATCACTTAGCCACTCCCATTATGACATCACACTGTCACTCATTAATAAACCACTATAATATTCCCATTATGACATCTCAATGTCACTCTCATTAATAAAACACTTCAATACTCCCATAATGACATCACAATGTCACTCTTATTAATAAACCAATATAGTATTCCCATTATGACATCACATTGTCACTCTCATTAATTAACCACTATAATACTCCCATTATGACATCACAATGTCACTCTCATTAATAAACCACTATAGTATTCCCATTATGACATCACATTGTCACTCCCACTATGACGTCACGCTGTTACTCCAATTTTAACATCACTTAGCCACTCCCATTTTGACATCACAATGTCACTCTCATTAATAAACCACTTTAATACTTCCATTATGACATCACAATGTCAATCTAATTAATAAACCACTTTAATACTCCCATTATGACATCACAATGTCACTCTCATTAATAATCACTATAGTATTCCCATTATGACATCACATTCTCACTCCCACTATGATGTAACGCTGTTACTCCGATTTTAACATCACTTAGCCACTCCCATTATGACATCACAATGTCACTCATTAATAAACCACTATAATACTCCCATTATGACATCACAATGTCACTCTTATTAATAAACCACTTTAGTACTTCCATTATGACATCACATTATCACTCCTATTATGATGTCACAATGTCACTTTAATTTTAACATCACTTTGCCATTCCCATTTTATCATCACTTAGCCACTCCCATTTTGACATCACAATGCCACTCTCATTAATAAACCACTTTAATACTCCCATTATGACATCACAATGTCAATCTAATTAATAAACCACTTTAATACTCCCATTATGACATCACAATGTCACTCTCATTAATAATCACTATAGTATTCCCATTATGACATCATATTCTCACTCCCACTATGATGTAATGCTGTTACTCCGATTTTAACATCACTTAGCCACTCCCATTATGACATCACAATGTCACTCTCATTAATAAACCACTTTAATACTTCCATTATGACATCACAATGTCACTCTCATTAATAAACCACTATAGTATTCCCATTATGACATCACATTGTCACTCCCACTATGATGTCACACTGTTACTCCCATTTTAACATCACATAGCCACTCCCATTATGACATCACAATGTCACTCATTAATAAACCACTATAATACTCCCATTATGACATCACAATGTCACTCTTATTAATAAACCACTTTAGTACTTCCATTATGACATCACATTATCACTCCCATTAAGACATCACAATGTCAATCTAATTAATAGACCACTTTAATACTCCCATTATGACATCACAATGTCACTCTCATTAATAATCACTATAGTATTCCCATTATGACATCACATTCTCACTCCCACTATGACGTAACGCTGTTACTCCGATTTTAACATCACTTAGCCACTCCCATTATGACATCACAATGTAACTCTCATTAATAAACCACTTTAATACTTCCATTATGACATCACAATGTCACTCTTATTAATAAACCATTTTAGTACTTCCATTATGACATCACATTATCACTCCCATTATGATGTCACAATGTCACTATCATTTTAACATCACTTTGCCATTCCCATTATGACATCACAATGTCACTCCCATTTTACCTTCACTTAGCCACTCCCATTATGACATCACAATGTCACTCATTAATAAACCACTTTGATACTCCCATTGTGACATCACAATGTCACTCTCATTATTAAACCACTATAGTTTTCCCATTATGACATTACATTGTCTTTCCCACTATGACATCACATTGCCACTCCCACTATGACGTCACACTGTTACTCCCATTTTAACATTACTTAGCCACTCCCATTATGACATCACAATGTCACTCATTAATAAACCACTTTAATACAAAAATTATGACATCACAATGTCACTCTTATTAATAAACCACTTTAGTACTTCCATTATGACATCACATTATCACTCCCATTATAATGTCACAATGTCACTTTAATTTTAACATCACTTTGCTATTCCCATTATGACATCACAATGTCACTCCCATTTTACCCTCACTTAGCCACTCCCATTATGACATCACAATGCCACTCTCATTAACCAAAACACTGTAGTACTCACATTATGACATCACAATGTCACTCTCATTAATAAACCACTTTAATACTCTTATTATGACATCACAATGTCTATCTCAATAATTAATTAATATAGTATTCCCATTATGACATCACATTGTCACTCCCACTATGATGTCACACTGTTACTCCCATATTAACATCACAGCCACTCCCATTATGACATCACAATGTCACACATTAATAAACCACTTTAATACTCCCATTATGACATCACAATGTCACTCTCATTAATAAACCACTATAGTATTCCCATTATGACATCACATTGTCACTCCCACTATGACGTCACGCTGTTACTCCGATTTTAACATCACTTAGCCACTCCCATTTTGACATCACAATGTCACTCTCATTAATAAACCACTTTAATTCTCCCATTATGACATCACAATGTCAATCTAATTAATAAACCACTTTAATACTCCCATTATGACATCACAATGTCACTCTCATTAATAAACCACTATAGTATTCCCATTATGACATCACATTCTCACTCCCACTATGACGTAGCGCTGTTACTCCGATTTTAACATCACTTAGCCACTCCCATTATGACATCACAATGTCACTCTCATTAATAAACCACTTTAATACTTCCATTATGACATCACAATGTCACTCTCATTAATAAACCACTATAGTATTCCCGTTATGACATCACATTGTCACTCCCACTATGATGTCACACTGTTACTCCCATTTTAACATCACTTAGCCACTCCCATTATGACATCACACTGTCACTCATTAATAAACCACTATAATATTCCCATTATGACATCTCAATGTCACTCTCATTAATAAAACACTTCAATACTCCCATAATGACATCACAATGTCACTCTTATTAATAAACCAATATAGTATTCCCATTATGACATCACATTGTCACTCTCATTAATTAACCACTATAATACTCCCATTATGACATCACAATGTCACTCTCATTAATAAACCACTATAGTATTCCCATTATGACATCACATTGTCACTCCCACTATGACGTCACGCTGTTACTCCAATTTTAACATCACTTAGCCACTCCCATTTTGACATCACAATGTCACTCTCATTAATAAACCACTTTAATACTTCCATTATGACATCACAATGTCAATCTCATTAATAAACCACTTTAATACTCCCATTATGACATCACATTCTCACTCCCACTATGACGTAGCGCTGTTACTCCGATTTTAACATCACTTAGCCACTCCCATTATGACATCACAATGTCACTCTCATTAATAAACCACTTTAATACTCCCATTATGACATCACAATGTCACTCTCATTAATAATCACTATAGTATTCCCATTATGACATCATATTCTCACTCCCACTATGACGTAACGCTGTTACTCCGATTTTAACATCACTTAGCCACTCCCATTATGACATCACAATGTCAATCTAATTAATAAACCACTTAAATACTCCCATTATGACATCACAATGTCACTCTCATTAATAAACCACTATAGTATTCCCATTATGACATCACATTCTCACTCCCACTATGACGTAGCGCTGTTACTCCGATTTTAACATCACTTAGCCACTCCCATTATGACATCACAATGTCACTCTCATTAATAAACCACTTTAATACTCCCATTATGACATCACAATGTCACTCTCATTAATAATCACTATAGTATTCCCATTATGACATCATATTCTCACTCCCACTATGACGTAACGCTGTTACTCCGATTTTAACATCACTTAGCCACTCCCATTATGACATCACAATGTCACTCATTAATAAACCACTATAATATTCCCATTATGACATCTCAATGTCACTCTCATTAATAAAACACTTCAATACTCCCATTATGACATCACAATGTCACTCTTATTAATAAACCACTATAGTATTCTCATTATGACATCACATTGTCACTCTCATTAATTAACCACTATAATACTCCCATTATGACATCACAATGTCACTCTCATTAATAAACCACTATAGTATTCCCATTATGACATCACATTGTCACTCCCACTATGACGTCACGCTGTTACTCTGATTTTAACATCACTTAGCCACTCCCATTTTGACATCACAATGTCACTCTCATTAATAAACCACTTTAATACTTCCATTATGACATCACAATGTCACTCTCATTAATAAACCACTTTAATACTTCCATTATGACATCACAATGTCACTCTCATTAATAAACCACTATAGTATTCCCATTATGACATCACATTGTCACTCCCACTATGATGTCACACTGTTACTCCCATTTTAACATCACTTAGCCACTCCCATTATGACATCACAATGTCACTCATTAATAAACCACTATAATACTCCCATTATGACATCACAATGTCACACTTATTAATAAACCACTTTAGTACTTCCATTATGACATCACATTATCACTCCTATTATGATGTCACAATGTCACTTTAATTTTAACATCACTTTGCCATTCCCATTTTAACATCACTTAGCCACTCCCATTTTGACATCACAATGCCACTCTCATTAATAAACCACTTTAATACTCCCATTATGACATCACAATGTCAATCTAATTAATAAACCACTTTAATACTCCCATTATGACATCACAATGTCACTCTCATTAATAATCACTATAGTATTCCCATTATGACATCACATTCTCACTCCCACTATGATGTCACAATGTCACTTTAATTTTAACATCACTTTGCCATTCCCATTATGACATCACAATGTCACTCCCATTTTACCTTCACTTAGCCACTCCCAGTATGACATCACAATGTCACTCTCATTAATAAACCACTTTGATACTCCCATTGTGACATCACAATGTCACTCTCATTATTAAACCACTATAGTTTTCCCATTATGACATTGCATTGTCTTTCCCACTATGACATCACATTGCCACTCCCACTATGACGTCACACTGTTACTCCCATTTTAACATTACTTAGCCACTCCCATTATGACATCACAATGTCACTCATTAATAAACCACTTTAATACAAAAATTATGACATCACAATGTCACTCTCATTGTTAAACCACTTTAGTACTCCCATTATGACATCACATTATCACTCCCATTATGATGTCACAATGTCACTTTCATTTTAACATTACTTTGCCACTCCCATTATGACATCACAATGTCACTCCCATTTTAACATCACTTAGCCACTCCCATTATGACATCACAATGTCACTCATTAATAAACCACTATAATACTCCCATTATGACATCACAATGTCACTTTCATTAATAAAACACTTCAATACTCCCATTATGACATCACAATGTCACTCTTATTAATAAACCACTATGGTATTCCCATTATGACATCACATTGTCACTCTCATTAATTAACCACTATAATACTCCCATTATGACATCACAATGTCACTCTCATTAATAAACCACTATAGTATTCCCATTATGACATCACATTGTCACTCCCACTATGACGTCACGCTGTTACTCCGATTGTAACATCACTTAGCCACTCTCATTTTGACATCACAATGTCACTCTCATTAATAAACCACTTTAATACTCCCATTATGACATCACAATTTCAATCTAATTAATAAACCACTTTAATACTCCCATTATGACATCACAATGTCACTCTCATTAATAATCACTATAGTATTCCTATTATGACATCACATTCTCACTCCCACTATGACGTAACGCTGTTACTCCAATTTTAACATCACTTAGCCACTCCCATTATGACATCACAATGTCACTCTCATTAATAAACCACTTTAATACTTCCATTATGACATCACAATGTCACTCTCATTAATAAACCACTATAGTATTCCCATTATGACATCACATTGTCACTCCCACTATGATGTCACACTGTTACTCCCATTTTAACATCACTTAGCCACTCCCATTATGACATCACAATGTCACTCATTAATAAACCACTATAATACTCCCATTATGACATCACAATGTCACTCTTATTAATAAACCACTTTAGTACTTCCATTATGACATCACATTATCACTCCTATTATGATGTCACAATGTCACTTTAATTTTAACATCACTTTGCCATTCCCATTTTAACATCACTTAGCCACTCCCATTTTGACATCACAATGTCACTCTCATTAATAAACCACTTTAATACTCCCATTATGACATCACAATGTCAATCTAATTAATAAACCACTTTAATACTCCCATTATGACATCACAATGTCACTCTCATTAATAATCACTATAGTATTCCCATTATGACATCACATTCTCACTCCCACTATGATGTCACAATGTCACTTTAATTTTAACATCACTTTGCCATTCCCATTATGACATCACAATGTCACTCCCATTTTACCTTCACTTTGCCACTCCCAGTATGACATCACAATGTCACTCTCATTAATAAACCACTTTGATACTCCCATTGTGACATCACAATGTCACTCTCATTATTAAACCACTATAGTTTTCCCATTATGACATTGCATTGTCTTTCCCACTATGACATCACATTGCCACTCCCACTATGACGTCACACTGTTACTCCCATTTTAACATTACTTAGCCACTCCCATTATGACATCACAATGTCACTCATTAATAAACCACTTTAATACAAAAATTATGACATCACAATGTCACTCTCATTGTTAAACCACTTTAGTACTCCCATTATGACATCACATTATCACTCCCATTATGATGTCACAATGTCACTTTCATTTTAACATTACTTTGCCACTCCCATTATGACATCACAATGTCACTCCCATTTTAACATCACTTAGCCACTCCCATTATGACATCACAATGTCACTCATTAATAAACCACTATAATACTCCCATTATGACATCACAATGTCACTCTCATTAATAAAACACTTCAATACTCCCATTATGACATCACAATGTCACTCTTATTAATAAACCACTATGGTATTCCCATTATGACATCACATTGTCACTCTCATTAATTAACCACTATAATACTCCCATTATGACATCACAATGTCACTCTCATTAATAAACCACTATAGTATTCCCATTATGACATCACATTGTCACTCCCACTATGACGTCACGCTGTTACTCCGATTGTAACATCACTTAGCCACTCTCATTTTGACATCACAATGTCACTCTCATTAATAAACCACTTTAATACTCCCATTATGACATCACAATTTCAATCTAACTAATAAACCACTTTAATACTCCCATTATGACATCACAATGTCACTCTCATTAATAATCACTATAGTATTCCCATTATGACATCACATTCTCACTCCCACTATGACGTAACGCTGTTACTCCGATTTTAACATCACTTAGCCACTCCCATTATGACATCACAATGTCACTCTCATTAATAAACCACTTTAATACTTCCATTATGACATCACAATGTCACTCTCATTAATAAACCACTATAGTATTCCCATTATGACATCACATTGTCACTCCCACTATGATGTCACACTGTTACTCCCATTTTAACATCACTTAGCCACTCCCGTTATGACATCACAATGTCACTCATTAATAAACCACTATAATACTCCCATTATGACATCACAATGTCACTCTTATTAATAAACCACTTTAGTACTTCCATTATGACATCACATTATCACTCCTATTATGATGTCACAATGTCACTTTAATTTTAACATCACTTTGCCATTCCCATTTTAACATCACTTAGCCACTCCCATTTTGACATCACAATGTCACTCTCATTAATAAACCACTTTAATACTCCCATTATGACATCACAATGTCAATCTAATTAATAAACCACTTTAATACTCCCATTATGACATCACAATGTCACTCTCATTAATAATCACTATAGTATTCCCATTATGACATCACATTCTCACTCCCACTATGATGTCACAATGTCACTTTAATTTTAACATCACTTTGCCATTCCCATTATGACATCACAATGTCACTCCCATTTTACCTTCACTTTGCCACTCCCAGTATGACATCACAATGTCACTCTCATTAATAAACCACTTTGATACTCCCATTGTGACATCACAATGTCACTCTCATTATTAAACCACTATAGTTTTCCCATTATGACATTGCATTGTCTTTCCCACTATGACGTCACACTGTTACTCCCATTTTAACATTACTTAGCCACTCCCATTATGACATCACAGTGTCACTCATTAATAAACCACTTTAATACAAAAATTATGACATCACAATGTCACTCTCATTGTTAAACCACTTTTGTACTCCCATTATGACATCACATTATCACTCCCATTATGATGTCACAATGTCACTTTCATTTTAACATTACTTTGCCACTCCCGTTATGACATCACAATGTCACTCCCATTTTAACATCACTTAGCCACTCCCATTATGACATCACAATGTCACTCATTAATAAACCACTTTAATACTCCCATTATGACATCACAATGTCAATCTAATTAATAAACCACTTTAATACTCCCATTATGACATCACAATGTCACTCTCATTAATAATCACTATAGTATTCCCATTATGACATCACATTCTCACTCCCACTATGACGTAACGCTGTTACTCCAATTTTAACATCTCTTAGCCACTCCCATTATGACAGCACAATGTCACTCTCATTAATAAACCACTTTAATACTTCCATTATGACATCACAATGTCACTCTCATTAATAAACCACTATAGTATTCCCATTATGACATCACAGTGTCACTCCCACTATGATGTCACACTGTTACTCCCATTTTAACATCACTTAGCCACTCCCATTATGACATCACAATGTCACTCATTAATAAACCACTATAATACTCCCATTATGACATCACAATGTCACTCTCATTAATAAAACACTATAATACTCCCATTATGACATCACAAACCAGTATAGTATTCCCATTATGACATTACATTGTCTTTCCCACTATGACATCACATTGCCACTCCCACTATGATGTCACACTGTTACTCCCATTTTAACATTACTTAGCCACTCCCATTATGACATCACAATGTCATTCATTAATAAACCACTTTAGTACTTCCATTATGACATCACATTATCACTCCCATTATGATGTCACAATGTCACTTTAATTTTAACATCACTTTGCCATTCCCATTATGACATCACAATGTCACTCCCATTTTACCTTCACTTAGCCACTCCCATTATGACATCACAATGTCACTCTCATTAATAAACCACTTTGATACTCCCATTGTGACATCACAATGTCACTCTCATTATTAAACCACTACAGTTTTCCCATTATGACATTACATTGTCTTTCCCACTATGACATCACATTGCCACTCCCACTATGATGTCACACTGTTACTCCCATATTAACATCACTTAGCCACTTCCATTATGACATCACAATGCCGCTCTCATTAACCAAAACACTGTAGTACTCACATTATGACATCACAATGTCACTTTCATTAATAAACCACTTTAATACTCTTATTATGACATCACAATGTCTATCTCAATAATAAATTAATATAGTATTCCCAATATGACATCACATTGTCACTCCTACTATGATGTCACACTGTTACTCCCATATTAACATCACTTAGCCACTCCCATTATGACATCACAATGTCACTCTCATTAATAAACCACTTTAATACTTCCATTATGACATCACAATGTCACTCTCATTAATAAACCACTATAGTATTCCCATTATGACATCACATTGTCACTCCCACTATGATGTCACACTGTTACTCCCATTTTAACATCACTTAGCCACTCCCATTATGACATCACAATGTCACTCATTAATAAACCACTATAATACTCCCATTATGACATCACAATGTCACTCTTATTAATAAACCACTTTAGTACTTCCATTATGACATCACATTATCACTCCTATTATGATGTCACAATGTCACTTTAATTTTAACATCACTTTGCCATTCCCATTTTAACATCACTTAGCCACTCCCATTTTGACATCACAATGTCACTCTCATTAATAAACCACTTTAATACTCCCATTATGACATCACAATGTCAATCTAATTAATAAACCACTTTAATACTCCCATTATGACATCACAATGTCACTCTCATTAATAATCACTATAGTATTCCCATTATGACATCATATTCTCACTCCCACTATGACGTAACGCTGTTACTCCGATTTTAACATCACTTAGCCACTCCCATTATGACATCACAATGTCACTCTCATTAATAAACCACTTTAATACTTCCATTATGACATCACAATGTCACTCTCATTAATAAACCACTATAGTATTCCCATTATGACATCACATTGTCACTCCCACTATGATGTCACACTGTTACTCCCATTTTAACATCACATAGCCACTCCCATTATGACATCACAATGTCACTCATTAATAAACCACTATAATACTCCCATTATGACATCACAATGTCACTCTTATTAATAAACCACTTTAGTACTTCCATTATGATATCACATTATCACTCCCATTAAGACATCACAATGTCAATCTAATTAATAGACCACTTTAATACTCCCATTATGACATCACAATGTCACTCTCATTAATAATCACTATAGTATTCCCATTATGACATCACATTCTCACTCCCACTATGACGTAATGCTGTTACTCCGATTTTAACATCACTTAGCCACTCCCATTATGACATCACAATGTAACTCTCATTAATAAACCACTTTAATACTTCCATTATGACATCACAATGTCACTCTTATTAATAAACCATTTTAGTACTCCCATTATGACATCACATTATCACTCCCATTATGATGTCACAATGTCACTATCATTTTAACATCACTTTGCCATTCCCATTATGACATCACAATGTCACTCCCATTTTACCTTCACTTAGCCACTCCCATTATGACATCACAATGTCACTCATTAATAAACCACTTTGATACTCCCATTGTGACATCACAATGTCACTCTCATTATTAAACCACTATAGTTTTCCCATTATGACATTACATTGTCTTTCCCACTATGACATCACATTGCCACTCCCACTATGACGTCACACTGTTACTCCCATTTTAACATTACTTAGCCACTCCCATTATGACATCACAATGTCACTCATTAATAAACCACTTTAATACAAAAATTATGACATCACAATGTCACTCTTATTAATAAACCACTTTAGTACTTCCATTATGACATCACATTATCACTCCCATTATAATGTCACAATGTCACTTTAATTTTAACATCACTTTGCTATTCCCATTATGACATCACAATGTCTATCTCAATAATAAATTAATATAGTTTTCCCATTATGACATCACATTGTCACTCCCACTATGATGTCACACTGTTACTCCCATATTAACATCACAGCCACTCCCATTATGACATCACAATGTCACACATTAATAAACCACTTTAATACTCCCATTATGACATCACAATGTCACTCTCATTAATAAACCACTATAGTATTCCCATTATGACATCACATTGTCACTCCCACTATGACGTCACGCTGTTACTCCGATTTTAACATCACTTAGCCACTCCCATTTTGACATCACAATGTCACTCTCATTAATAAACCACTTTAATTCTCCCATTATGACATCACAATGTCAATCTAATTAATAAACCACTTTAATACTCCCATTATGACATCACAATGTCACTCTCATTAATAATCACTATAGTATTCCCATTATGACATCACATTCTCACTCCCACTATGACATAACACTGTTACTCCGATTTTAACATCACTTAGCCACTCCCATTATGACATCACAATGTCACTCTCATTAATAAACCACTTTAATACTTCCATTATGACATCACAATGTCACTCTCATTAATAAACTACTATAGTATTACCATTATGACATCACATTGTCACTCCCACTATGATGTCACACTGTTACTCCCATTTTAACATCAATTAGCCACTCCCATTATGACATCACAATGTCACTCATTAATAAACCACTATAATACTCCTATTATGACATCACAATGTCACTCTTATTAAAAAACCACTTTAGTACTTCCATTATGACATCACATTATCACTCCCATTATGACATCACAATGTCACTCATTAATAAACCACTTTAATACTTCCATTATGACATCACAATGTCACTCTCATTAATAAACCACTATAGTATTCCCATTATGACTTCACATTGTCACTCCCACTATGATGTAACACTGTTACTCCCATTTTAACATCACTTAGCCATCACATTGTCACTCCCACTATGATGTCACACTGTTACTCCCATTTTAACATCACTTAGCCACTCCCATTATGACATCACAATGTCACTCATTAATAAACCACTATAATACTCCCATTATGACATCACAATGTCACTCTTATTAATAAACCACTTTAGTACTTCCATTATGACATCACATTGTCACTCGCACTATGACGTCACGCTGTTACTCCGATTTTAACATCACTTAGCCACTCCCATTTTGACATCACAATGTCACTCTCATTAATAAACCACTTTAAAACTCCCATTATGACATCACAATGTCAATCTAATTAATAAACCACTTTAATACTCCCATTATGACATCACAATGTCACTCTCATTAATAATCACTATAGTATTCCCATTATGACATCACATTCTTACTCCCACTATGATGTAACGCTGTTACTCCGATTTTAACATCACTTAGCCACTCCCGTTTTGACATCACAATGTCACTCTCATTAATAAACCACTTTAATACTCCCATTATGACATCACAATGTCAATCTAATTAATAAACCACTTTAATACTCCCATTATGACATCACAATGTCACTCTCATTAATAAACCACTATAGTATTCCCATTATGACATCTCATTCTCACTCCCACTATGACGTAGCGCTGTTACTCCGATTTTAACATCACTTAGCCACTCCCATTATGACATCACAATGTCACTCTCATTAATAAACCACTTTAATACTTCCATTATGACATCACAATGTCACTCTCATTAATAAACCACTATAGTATTCCCGTTATGACATCACATTGTCACTCCCACTATGATGTCACACTGTTACTCCCATTTTAACATCACTTAGCCACTCCCATTATGACATCACACTGTCACTCATTAATAAACCACTATAATATTCCCATTATGACATCTCAATGTCACTCTCATTAATAAAACACTTCAATACTCCCATTATGACATCACAATGTCACTCTTATTTATAAACCACTATAGTATTCCCATTATGACATCACATTGTCACTCTCATTAATTAACCACTATAATACTCCCATTATGATATCACAATGTCACTCTCATTAATAAACCACTATAGTATTCCCATTATGATATCACATTGTCACTCCCACTATGACGTCACGCTGTTACTCTGATTTTAACATCACTTAGCCACTCCCATTTTGACATCACAATGTCACTCTCATTAATAAACCACTTTAATACTCCCATTATGACATCACAATGTCAATCTAATTAATAAACCACTTTAATACTCCCATTATGACATCACAATGTCACTCTCATTAATAATCACTATAGTATTCCCATTATGACATCACATTCTCACTCTCACTATGATGTATCGCTGTTACTCTGATTTTAACATCACTTAGCCACTCCCATTATGACATCACAATGTCACTCTCATTAATAAACCACTTTAATACTTCCATTATGACATCACAATGTCACTCTCATTAATAAACCACTATAGTATTCCCATTATGACATCACATTGTCACTCCCACTATGATGTCACACTGTTACTCCCATTTTAACATCACTTAGCCACTCCCATTATGACATCACAATGTCACTCATTAATAAACCACTATAATACTCCCATTATGACATCACAATGTCACTCTTATTAATAAACCACTTTAGTACTTCCATTATGACATCACATTATCACTCCTATTATGATGTGACAATGTCACTTTAATTTTAACATCACTTTGCCATTCCCATTTTAACATCACTTAGCCACTCCCATTTTGACATCACAATGCCACTCTCATTAATAAACCACTTTAATACTCCCATTATGACATCACAATGTCAATCTAATTAATAAACCACTTTAATACTCCCATTATGACATCACAATGTCACTCTCATTAATAATCACTATAGTATTCCCATTATGACATCATATTCTCACTCCCACTATGACGTAACGCTGTTACTCTGATTTTAACATCACTTAGCCACTCCCATTATGACATCACAATGTCACTCTCATTAATAAACCACTTTAATACTTCCATTATGACATCACAATGTCACTCTCATTAATAAACCACTATAGTATTCCCATTATGACATCACATTGTCACTCCCACTATGATGTCACACTGTTACTCCCATTTTAACATCACGTAGCCACTCCCATTATGACATCACAATGTCACTCTTATTAATAAACCACTTTAGTACTTCCATTATGACATCACATTATCACTCCCATTAAGACATCACAATGTCAATCTAATTAATAGACCACTTTAATACTCCTATTATGACATCACAATGTCACTCTCATTAATAATCACTATAGTATTCCCATTATGACATCACATTCTCACTCCCACTATGACGTAACGCTGTTACTCCGATTTTAACATCACTTAGCCACTCCCATTATGACATCACAATGTAACTCTCATTAATAAACCACTTTAATACTTCCATTATGACATCACAATGTCACTCTTATTAATAAACCATTTTAGTACTTCCATTATGACATCACATTATCACTCCCATTATGATGTCACAATGTCACTATCATTTTAACATCACTTTGCCATTCCCATTATGACATCACAATGTCACTCCCATTTTACCTTCACTTAGCCACTCCCATTATGACATCACAATGTCACTCATTAATAAACCACTTTGATACTCCCATTGTGACATCACAATGTCACTCTCATTATTAAACCACTATAGTTTTCCCATTATGACATTACATTGTCTTTCCCACTATGACATCACATTGCCACTCCCACTATGACGTCACACTGTTACTCCCATTTTAACATTACTTAGCCACTCCCATTATGACATCACAATGTCACTCATTAATAAACCACTTTAATACAAAAATTATGACATCACAATGTCACTCTTATTAATAAACCACTTTAGTACTTCCATTATGACATCACATTATCACTCCCATTATAATGTCACAATATCACTTTAAATTTAACATCACTTTGCTATTCCCATTATGACATCACAATGTCACTCCCATTTTACCCTCACTTAGCCACTCCCATTATGACATCACAATGCCACTCTCATTAACCAAAACACTGTAGTACTCACATTATGACATCACAATGTCACTCTCATTAATAAACCACTTTAATACTCTTATTATGACATCACAATGTCTATCTCAATAATAAATTAATATAGTATTCCCATTATGACATCACATTGTCACTCCCACTATGATGTCACACTGTTACTCCCATATTAACATCACAGCCACTCCCATTATGACATCACAATGTCACACATTAATAAACCACTTTAATACTCCCATTATGACATCACAATGTCACTCTCATTAATAAACCACTATAGTATTCCCATTATGACATCACATTGTCACTCCCACTATGACATCACGCTGTTACTCCGATTTTAACATCACTTAGCCACTCCCATTTTGACATCACAATGTCACTCTCATTAATAAACCACTTTAATTCTCCCATTATGACATCACAATGTCAATCTAATTAATAAACCACTTTAATACTCCCATTATGACATCACAATGTCACTCTCATTAATAATCACTATAGTATTCCCATTATGACATCACATTCTCACTCCCACTATGACATAACACTGTTACTCCGATTTTAACATCACTTAGCCACTCCCATTATGACATCACAATGTCACTCTCATTAATAAACCACTTTAATACTTCCATTATGACATCACAATGTCACTCTCATTAATAAACTACTATAGTATTACCATTATGACATCACATTGTCACTCCCACTATGATGTCACACTGTTACTCCCATTTTAACATCAATTAGCCACTCCCATTATGACATCACAATGTCACTCATTAATAAACCACTATAATACTCCTATTATGACATCACAATGTCACTCTTATTAAAAAACCACTTTAGTACTTCCATTATGACATCACATTATCACTCCCATTATGACATCACAATGTCACTCATTAATAAACCACTTTAATACTTCCATTATGACATCACAATGTCACTCTCATTAATAAACCACTATAGTATTCCCATTATGACTTCACATTGTCACTCCCACTATGATGTAACACTGTTACTCCCATTTTAACATCACTTAGCCATCACATTGTCACTCCCACTATGATGTCACACTGTTACTCCCATTTTAACATCACTTAGCCACTCCCATTATGACATCACAATGTCACTCATTAATAAACCACTATAATACTCCCATTATGACATCACAATGTCACTCTTATTAATAAACCACTTTATTACTTCCATTATGACATCACATTGTCACTCCCACTATGACGTCACGCTGTTACTCCGATTTTAACATCACTTAGCCACTCCCATTTTGACATCACAATGTCACTCTCATTAATAAACCACTTTAATACTCCCATTATGACATCACAATGTCAATCTAATTAATAAACCACTTTAATACTCCCATTATGACATCACAATGTCACTCTCATTAATAATCACTATAGTATTCCCATTATGACATCACATTCTTACTCCCACTATGATGTAACGCTGTTACTCCGATTTTAACATCACTTAGCCACTCCCGTTTTGACATCACAATGTCACTCTCATTAATAAACCACTTTAATACTCCCATTATGACATCACAATGTCAATCTAATTAATAAACCACTTTAATACTCCCATTATGACATCACAATGTCACTCTCATTAATAAACCACTATAGTATTCCCATTATGACATCTCATTCTCACTCCCACTATGACGTAGCGCTGTTACTCCGATTTTAACATCACTTAGCCACTCCCATTATGACATCACAATGTCACTCTCATTAATAAACCACTTTAATACTTCCATTATGACATCACAATGTCACTCTCATTAATAAACCACTATAGTATTCCCGTTATGACATCACATTGTCACTCCCACTATGATGTCACACTGTTACTCCCATTTTAACATCACTTAGCCACTCCCATTATGACATCACACTGTCACTCATTAATAAACCACTATAATATTCCCATTATGACATCTCAATGTCACTCTCATTAATAAAACACTTCAATACTCCCATTATGACATCACAATGTCACTCTTATTTATAAACCACTATAGTATTCCCATTATGACATCACATTGTCACTCTCATTAATTAACCACTATAATACTCCCATTATGACATCACAATGTCACTCTCATTAATAAACCACTATAGTATTCCCATTATGATATCACATTGTCACTCCCACTATGACGTCACGCTGTTACTCCAATTTTAACATCACTTAGCCACTCCCATTTTGACATCACAATGTCACTCTCATTAATAAACCACTTTAATACTCCCATTATGACATCACAATGTCAATCTAATTAATAAACCACTTTAATACTCCCATTATGACATCACAATGTCACTCTCATTAATAATCACTATAGTATTCCCATTATGACATCACATTCTCACTCTCACTATGATGTAACGCTGTTACTCTGATTTTAACATCACTTAGCCACTCCCATTATGACATCACAATGTCACTCTCATTAATAAACCACTTTAATACTTCCATTATGACATCACAATGTCACTCTCATTAATAAACCACTATAGTATTCCCATTATGACATCACATTGTCACTCCCACTATGATGTCACACTGTTACTCCCATTTTAACATCACTTAGCCACTCCCATTATGACATCACAATGTCACTCATTAATAAACCACTATAATACTCCCATTATGACATCACAATGTCACTCTTATTAATAAACCACTTTAGTACTTCCATTATGACATCACATTATCACTCCTATTATGATGTCACAATGTCACTTTAATTTTAACATCACTTTGCCATTCCCATTTTAACATCACTTAGCCACTCCCATTTTGACATCACAATGCCACTCTCATTAATAAACCACTTTAATACTCCCATTATGACATCACAATGTCAATCTAATTAATAAACCACTTTAATACTCCCATTATGACATCACAATGTCACTCTCATTAATAATCACTATAGTATTCCCATTATGACATCATATTCTCACTCCCACTATGACGTAACGCTGTTACTCTGATTTTAACATCACTTAGCCACTCCCATTATGACATCACAATGTCACTCTCATTAATAAACCACTTTAATACTTCCATTATGACATCACAATGTCACTCTCATTAATAAACCACTATAGTATTCCCATTATGACATCACATTGTCACTCCCACTATGATGTCACACTGTTACTCCCATTTTAACATCACGTAGCCACTCCCATTATGACATCACAATGTCACTCTTATTAATAAACCACTTTAGTACTTCCATTATGACATCACATTATCACTCCCATTAAGACATCACAATGTCAATCTAATTAATAAACCACTTTAATACTCCCATTATGACATCACAATGTCACTCTCATTAATAATCACTATAGTATTCCCATTATGACATCACATTCTCACTCCCACTATGACGTAACGCTGTTACTCCGATTTTAACATCACTTAGCCACTCCCATTATGACATCACAATGTAACTCTCATTAATAAACCACTTTAATACTTCCATTATGACATCACAATGTCACTCTTATTAATAAACCACTTTAGTACTTCCATTATGACATCACATTATCACTCCCATTATGATGTCACAATGTCACTATCATTTTAACATCACTTTGCCATTCCCATTATGACATCACAATGTCACTCCCATTTTACCTTCACTTAGCCACTCCCATTATGACATCACAATGTCACTCATTAATAAACCACTTTGATACTCCCATTGTGACATCACAATGTCACTCTCATTATTAAACCACTATAGTTTTCCCATTATGACATTACATTGTCTTTCCAACTATGACATCACATTGCCACTCCCACTATGACGTCACACTGTTACTCCCATTTTAACATTACTTAGCCACTCCCATTACGACATCACAATGTCACTCATTAATAAACCACTTTAATACAAAAATTATGACATCACAATGTCACTCTTATTAATAAACCACTTTAGTACTTCCATTATGACATCACATTATCACTCCCATTATAATGTCACAATGTCACTTTAATTTTAACATCACTTTGCTATTCCCATTATGACATCACAATGTCACTCCCATTTTACCCTCACTTAGCCACTCCCATTATGACATCACAATGCCACTTTCATTAACCAAAACACTGTAGTACTCACATTATGACATCACAATGTCACTCTCATTAATAAACCACTTTAATACTCTTATTATGACATCACATTGTCTATCTCAATAATAAATTAATATAGTATTCCCATTATGACATCACATTGTCACTCCCACTATGATGTCACACTGTTACTCCCATATTAACATCACAGCCACTCCCATTATGACATCACAATGTCACACATTAATAAACCACTTTAATACTCCCATTATGACATCACAATGTCACTCTCATTAATAAACCACTATAGTATTCCCATTATGACATCACATTGTCACTCCCACTATGACTTCACGCTGTTACTCCGATTTTAACATCACTTAGCCACTCCCATTTTGACATCACAATGTCACTCTCATTAATAAACCACTTTAATTCTCCCATTATGACATCACAATGTCAATCTAATTAATAAACCACTTTAATACTCCCGTTATGACATCACAATTTCACTCTCATTAATAATCACTATAGTATTCCCATTATGACATCACATTCTCACTCCCACTATGACGTAACACTGTTACTCCGATTTTAACATCACTTAGCCACTCCCATTATGACATCACAATGTCACTCTCATTAATAAACCACTTTAATACTTCCATTATGACATCACAATGTCACTCTCATTAATAAACTACTATAGTATTACCATTATGACATCACATTGTCACTCCCACTATGATGTCACACTGTTACTCCCATTTTAACATCACTTAGCCACTCCCATTATGACATCACAATGTCACTCATTAATAAACCACTATAATACTCCCATTATGACATCACAATGTCACTCTTATTAATAAACCACTTTAGTACTTCCATTATGACATCACATTATCACTCCCATTATGACATCACAATGTCACTCATTAATAAACCACTTTAATACTTCCATTATGACATCACAATGTCACTCTCATTAATAAACCACTATAGTATTCCCATTATGACTTCACATTGTCACTCCCACTATGAGGTAACACTGTTACTCCCATTTTAACATCACTTAGCCATCACATTGTCACTCCCACTATGATGTCACACTGTTACTCCCATTTTAACATCACTTAGCCACTCCCATTATGACATCACAATGTCACTCATTAATAAACCACTATAATACTCCCATTATGACATCACAATGTCACTCTTATTAATAAACCACTTTAATACTTCCATTATGACATCACATTGTCACTCCCACTATGACGTCACGCTGTTACTCCGATTTTAACATCACTTAGCCACTCCCATTTTGACATCACAATGTCACTCTCATTAATAAACCACTTTAATACTCCCATTATGACATCACAATGTCAATCTAATTAATAAACCACTTTAATACTCCCATTATGACATCACAATGTCACTCTCATTAATAATCACTATAGTATTCCCATTATGACATCACATTCTCACTCCCACTATGATGTAACGCTGTTACTCCGATTTTAACATCACTTAGCCACTCCCGTTTTGACATCACAATGTCACTCTCATTAATAAACCACTTTAATACTCCCATTATGACATCACAATGTCAATCTAATTAATAAACCACTTTAATACTCCCATTATGACATCACAATGTCACTCTCATTAATAAACCACTATAGTATTCCCATTATGACATCACATTCTCACTCCCACTATGACTTAGCGCTGTTACTCCGATTTTAACATCACTTAGCCACTCCCATTATGACATCACAATGTCACTCTCCTTAATAAACCACTTTAATACTTCCATTATGACATCACAATGTCACTCTCATTAATAAACCACTATAGTATTCCCGTTATGACATCACATTGTCACTCCCACTATGATGTCACACTGTTACTCCCATTTTAACATCACTTAGCCACTCCCATTATGACATCACACTGTCACTCATTAATAAACCACTATAATATTCCCATTATGACATCTCAATGTCACTCTCATTAATAAAACACTTCAATACTCCCATTATGACATCACAATGTCACTCTTATTAATAAACCACTATAGTATTCTCATTATGACATCACATTGTCACTCTCATTAATTAACCACTATAATACTCCCATTATGACATCACAATGTCACTCTCATTAATAAACCACTATAGTATTCCCATTATGACATCACATTGTCACTCCCACTATGACGTCACGCTGTTACTCTGATTTTAACATCACTTAGCCACTCCCATTTTGACATCACAATGTCACTCTCATTAATAAACCACTTTAATACTTCCATTATGACATCACAATGTCACTCTCATTAATAAACCACTTTAATACTTCCATTATGACATCACAATGTCACTCTCATTAATAAACCACTATAGTATTCCCATTATGACATCACATTGTCACTCCCACTATGATGTCACACTGTTACTCCCATTTTAACATCACTTAGCCACTCCCATTATGACATCACAATGTCACTCATTAATAAACCACTATAATACTCCCATTATGACATCACAATGTCACTCTTATTAATAAACCACTTTAGTACTTCCATTATGACATCACATTATCACTCCTATTATGATGTCACAATGTCACTTTAATTTTAACATCACTTTGCCATTCCCATTTTAACATCACTTAGCCACTCCCATTTTGACATCACAATGCCACTCTCATTAATAAACCACTTTAATACTCCCATTATGACATCACAATGTCAATCTAATTAATAAACCACTTTAATACTCCCATTATGACATCACAATGTCACTCTCATTAATAATCACTATAGTATTCCCATTATGACATCACATTCTCACTCCCACTATGATGTCACAATGTCACTTTAATTTTAACATCACTTTGCCATTCCCATTATGACATCACAATGTCACTCCCATTTTACCTTCACTTAGCCACTCCCAGTATGACATCACAATGTCACTCTCATTAATAAACCACTTTGATACTCCCATTGTGACATCACAATGTCACTCTCATTATTAAACCACTATAGTTTTCCCATTATGACATTGCATTGTCTTTCCCACTATGACATCACATTGCCACTCCCACTATGACGTCACACTGTTACTCCCATTTTAACATTACTTAGCCACTCCCATTATGACATCACAATGTCACTCATTAATAAACCACTTTAATACAAAAATTATGACATCACAATGTCACTCTCATTGTTAAACCACTTTAGTACTCCCATTATGACATCACATTATCACTCCCATTATGATGTCACAATGTCACTTTCATTTTAACATTACTTTGCCACTCCCATTATGACATCACAATGTCACTCCCATTTTAACATCACTTAGCCACTCCCATTATGACATCACAATGTCACTCATTAATAAACCACTATAATACTCCCATTATGACATCACAATGTCACTCTCATTAATAAAACACTTCAATACTCCCATTATGACATCACAATGTCACTCTTATTAATAAACCACTATGGTATTCCCATTATGACATCACATTGTCACTCTCATTAATTAACCACTATAATACTCCCATTATGACATCACAATGTCACTCTCATTAATAAACCACTATAGTATTCCCATTATGACATCACATTGTCACTCCCACTATGACGTCACGCTGTTACTCCGATTGTAACATCACTTAGCCACTCTCATTTTGACATCACAATGTCACTCTCATTAATAAACCACTTTAATACTCCCATTATGACATCACAATTTCAATCTAATTAATAAACCACTTTAATACTCCCATTATGACATCACAATGTCACTCTCATTAATAATCACTATAGTATTCCCATTATGACATCACATTCTCACTCCCACTATGACGTAACGCTGTTACTCCAATTTTAACATCACTTAGCCACTCCCATTATGACATCACAACGTCACTCTCATTAATAAACCACTTTAATACTTCCATTATGACATCACAATGTCACTCTCATTAATAAACCACTATAGTATTCCCATTATGACATCACATTGTCACTCCCACTATGATGTCACACTGTTACTCCCATTTTAACATCACTTAGCCACTCCCATTATGACATCACAATGTCACTCATTAATAAACCACTATAATACTCCCATTATGACATCACAATGTCACTCTTATTAATAAACCACTTTAGTACTTCCATTATGACATCACATTATCACTCCTATTATGATGTCACAATGTCACTTTAATTTTAACATCACTTTGCCATTCCCATTTTAACATCACTTAGCCACTCCCATTTTGACATCACAATGTCACTCTCATTAATAAACCACTTTAATACTCCCATTATGACATCACAATGTCAATCTAATTAATAAACCACTTTAATACTCCCATTATGACATCACAATGTCACTCTCATTAATAATCACTATAGTATTCCCATTATGACATCACATTCTCACTCCCACTATGATGTCACAATGTCACTTTAATTTTAACATCACTTTGCCATTCCCATTATGACATCACAATGTCACTCCCATTTTACCTTCACTTTGCCACTCCCAGTATGACATCACAATGTCACTCTCATTAATAAACCACTTTGATACTCCCATTGTGACATCACAATGTCACTCTCATTATTAAACCACTATAGTTTTCCCATTATGACATTGCATTGTCTTTCCCACTATGGCATCACATTGCCACTCCCACTATGACGTCACACTGTTACTCCCATTTTAACATTACTTAGCCACTCCCATTATGACATCACAATGTCACTCATTAATAAACCACTTTAATACAAAAATTATGACATCACAATGTCACTCTCATTGTTAAACCACTTTAGTACTCCCATTATGACATCACATTATCACTCCCATTATGATGTCACAATGTCACTTTCATTTTAACATTACTTTGCCACTCCCATTATGACATCACAATGTCACTCCCATTTTAACATCACTTAGCCACTCCCATTATGACATCACAATGTCACTCATTTATAAACCACTATAATACTCCCATTATGACATCACAATGTCACTCTCATTAATAAAACACTTCAATACTCCCATTATGACATCACAATGTCACTCTTATTAATAAACCACTATGGTATTCCCATTATGACATCACATTGTCACTCTCATTAATTAACCACTATAATACTCCCATTATGACATCACAATGTCACTCTCATTAATAAACCACTATAGTATTCCCATTATGACATCACATTGTCACTCCCACTATGACGTCACGCTGTTACTCCGATTGTAACATCACTTAGCCACTCTCATTTTGACATCACAATGTCACTCTCATTAATAAACCACTTTAATACTCCCATTATGACATCACAATTTCAATCTAATTAATAAACCACTTTAATACTCCCATTATGACATCACAATGTCACTCTCATTAATAATCACTATAGTATTCCCATTATGACATCACATTCTCACTCCCACTATGACGTAACGCTGTTACTCCGATTTTAACATCACTTAGCCACTCCCATTATGACATCACAATGTCACTCTCATTAATAAACCACTTTAATACTTCCATTATGACATCACAATGTCACTCTCATTAATAAACCACTATAGTATTCCCATTATGACATCACATTGTCACTCCCACTATGATGTCACACTGTTACTCCCATTTTAACATCACTTAGCCACTCCCATTATGACATCACAATGTCACTCATTAATAAACCACTATAATACTCCCATTATGACATCACAATGTCACTCTTATTAATAAACCACTTTAGTACTTCCATTATGACATCACATTATCACTCTTATTATGATGTCACAATGTCACTTTAATTTTAACATCACTTTGCCATTCCCATTTTTACATCACTTAGCCACTCCCATTTTGACATCACAATGTCACTCTCATTAATAAACCACTTTAATACTCCCATTATGACATCACAATGTCAATCTAATTAATAAACCACTTTAATACTCCCATTATGACATCACAATGTCACTCTCATTAATAATCACTATAGTATTCCCATTATGACATCACATTCTCACTCCCACTATGATGTCACAATGTCACTTTAATTTTAACATCACTTTGCCATTCCCATTATGACATCACAATGTCACTCCCATTTTACCTTCACTTTGCCACTCCCAGTATGACATCACAATGTCACTCTCATTAATAAACCACTTTGATACTCCCATTGTGACATCACAATGTCACTCTCATTATTAAACCACTATAGTTTTCCCATTATGACATTGCATTGTCTTTCCCACTATGACATCACACTGTTACTCCCATTTTAACATTACTTAGCCACTCCCATTATGACATCACAGTGTCACTCATTAATAAACCACTTTAATACAAAAATTATGACATCACAATGTCACTCTCATTGTTAAACCACTTTTGTACTCCCATTATGACATCACATTATCACTCCCATTATGATGTCACAATGTCACTTTCATTTTAACATTACTTTGCCACTCCCGTTATGACATCACAATGTCACTCCCATTTTAACATCACTTAGCCACTCCCATTATGACATCACAATGTCACTCATTAATAAACCACTTTAATACTCCCATTATGACATCACAATGTCACTCTCATTAATAAACCACTTTAATACTCCCGTTATGACATCACAATGTCAATCTAATTAATAAACCACTTTAATACTCCCATTATAACATCACAATGTCACTCTCATTAATAATCACTATAGTATTCCCATTATGACATCACATTCTCACTCCCACTATGACGTAACGCTGTTACTCCAATTTTAACATCTCTTAGCCACTCCTATTATGACAGCACAATGTCACTCTCATTAATAAACCACTTTAATACTTCCATTATGACATCACAATGTCACTCTCATTAATAAACCACTATAGTATTCCCATTATGACATCACAGTGTCACTCCCACTATGATGTCACACTGTTACTCCCATTTTAACATCACTTAGCCACTCCCATTATGACATCACAATGTCACTCATTAATAAACCACTATAATACTCCCATTATGACATCACAATGTCACTCTCATTAATAAAACACTATAATACTCCCATTATGACATCACAAACCACTATAGTATTCCCATTATGACATTACATTGTCTTTCCCACTATGACATCACATTGCCACTCCCACTATGACGTCACACTGTTACTCCCATTTTAACATTACTTAGCCACTCCCATTATGACATCACAATGTCATTCATTAAAAAACCACTTTAGTACTTCCATTATGACATCACATTATCACTCCCATTATGATGTCACAATGTCACTTTAATTTTAACATCACTTTGCCATTCCCATTATGACATCACAATGTCACTCCCATTTTACCTTCACTTAGCCACTCCCATTATGACATCACAATGTCAATTTCATTAATAAACCACTTTGATACTCCCATTGTGACATCACAATGTCACTCTCATTATTAAACCACTACAGTTTTCCCATTATGACATTACATTGTCTTTCCCACTATGACATCACATTGCCACTCCCACTATGATGTCACACTGTTACTCCCATTTTAACATTACTTAGCCACTCCCATTATGACATCACAATGTCATTCATTAATAAACCACTTTAGTACTTCCATTATGACATCACATTATCACTCCCATTATAATATCACAATGTCACTTTAACTTTAACATCACTTTGCCATTCCCATTATGACATCACAATGTCACTCCCATTTTACGCTCACTTAGCCACTTCCATTATGACATCACAATGCCGCTCTCATTAACCAAAACACTGTAGTACTCACATTATGACATCACAATGTCACTTTCATTAATAAACCACTTTAATACTCTTATTATGACATCACAATGTCTATCTCAATAATAAATTAATATAGTATTCCCAATATGACATCACATTGTCACTCCTACTATGATGTCACACTGTTACTCCCATATTAACATCACTTAGCCACTCCCATTATGACATCACAATGTCACTCTCATTAATAAACCACTTTAATACTTCCATTATGACATCACAATGTCACTCTCATTAATAAACCACTATAGTATTCCCATTATGACATCACATTGTCACTCCCACTATGATGTCACACTGTTACTCCCATTTTAACATCACTTAGCCACTCCCATTATGACATCACAATGTCACTCATTAATAAACCACTATAATACTCCCATTATGACATCACAATGTCACTCTTATTAATAAACCACTTTAGTACTTCCATTATGACATCACATTATCACTCCTATTATGATGTCACAATGTCACTTTAATTTTAACATCACTTTGCCATTCCCATTTTAACATCACTTAGCCACTCCCATTTTGACATCACAATGTCACTCTCATTAATAAACCACTTTAATACTCCCATTATGACATCACAATGTCAATCTAATTAATAAACCACTTTAATACTCCCATTATGACATCACAATGTCACTCTCATTAATAATCACTATAGTATTCCCATTATGACATCATATTCTCTCTCCCACTATGACGTAACGCTGTTACTCCGATTTTAACATCACTTAGCCACTCCCATTATGACATCACAATGTCACTCTCATTAATAAACCACTATAGTATTCCCATTATGACATCACATTGTCACTCCTACTATGATGTCACACTGTTACTCCCATTTTAACATCACTTAGCCACTCCCATTATGACATCACAATGTCACCCATTAATAAACCACTATAATACTCCCATTATGACATCACATTGTCACTCTTATTAATAAACCACTTTAGTACTTCCATTATGACATCACATTATCACTCCCATTATGACATCACAATGTCAATCTAATTAATAAACCACTTTAATACTCCCATTATGACATCACAATGTCACTCTCATTAATAATCACTATAGTATTCCCATTATGACATCACATTCTCACTCCCACTATGACGTAACGCTGTTACTCCGATTTTAACATCACTTAGCCACTCCCATTATGACATCACAATGTAACTCTCATTAATAAACCACTTTAATACTTCCATTATGACATCACAATGTCACTCTCATTAATAAACCACTATAGTATTCCCATTATGACATCACATTGTCACTCCCACTATGATGTCACACTGTTACTCCCATTTTAACATCACTTAGCCACTCCCATTATGACATCACAATGTCACTCATTAATAAACCACTATAATACTCCCATTATGATATCACAATATCACTCTTATTAATAAACCACTTTAGTACTTCCATTATGACATCACATTATCACTCCCATTATGATGTCACAATGTCACTTTCATTTTAACATCACTTTGCCATTCCCATTATGACATCACAATGTCACTCCAATTTTACCTTCACTTAGCCACTCCCATTATGACATCACAATGCCACTCTCATTAACCAAAACACTGTAGTACTCACATTATGACATCACAATGTTACTTTCATTAATAAACCACTTTAATACTCTTATTATGACATCACAATGTCTATCTCAATAATAAATTAATATAGTATTCCCATTATGACATCACATTGTCACTCCCACTATGATGTCACACTTACTCCCATATTAACATCACTTAGCCACTCCCATTATGACATCACAATGTCACTCATTAATAAACCACTATAATACTCCCATTATGACATCACAATATCACTCTTATTAATAAACCACTTTAGTACTTCCATTATGACATCACATTATCACTCCCATTATGATGTCACAATGTCACTTTCATTTTAACATCACTTTGCCATTCCCATTATGACATCACAATGTCACTCCAATTTTACCTTCACTTAGCCACTCCCATTATGACATCACAATGCCACTCTCATTAACCAAAACACTGTAGTACTCACATTATGACATCACAATGTCACTTTCATTAATAAACCACTTTAATACTCTTATTATGACATCACAATGTCTATCTCAATAATAAATTAATATAGTATTCCCATTATGACATCACATTGTCATTCCCACTATGATGTCACACTTACTCCCATATTAACATCACAGCCACTCCCATTATGACATCACAATGTCACTCATTAATAAATCACTTTAATATTCCATTATGACATCACAATGTCACTCTCATTAATAAACCACTATAGTATTCCCATTATGACATCACATTGTAACTTCCACTATGATGTCACGCTGTTACTCCCATTTTAACATCACTTAGCCACTCCCATTATGACATCACAATGTCACTCATTAATAAACCACTATAATACTCCCATTATGACATCACAATGTCACTCTCATTTATAAACCACTATAGATTTCCCATTATGACATCACATTATCACTCCCACTATGACGTCACGCTGTTACTCCGATTTTAACATCACTTAGCCACTCCCATTTTGACATCACAATGTCACTCTCATTAATAAACCACTTTAATACTCGCATTATGACATCACACTGTCAATCTAATTAATAAACCACTTTAATACTCCCATTATGACATCACAATGTCACTCTCATTAATAAACCACTATAGTAATCCCATTATGACATCACATTCTCACTCCCACTATGACGTAGCGCTGTTACTCCGATTTTGACATCACTTAGCCACTCCCATTATGACATCACAATGTCACTCTCATTAGTAAACCACTTTAATACTTCGATTATGACATCACAATGTCACTCTCATTAATAAACCACTATAGTATTCCCGTTATGACATCACATTGTCACTCCCACTATGATGTCACACTGTTACTCCCATTTTAACATCACTTAGCCACTCCCATTATGACATCACAATGTCACTCATTAATAAACCACTATAATACTCCCATTATGACATCAAAATGTCACTCTCATTAATAAAACACTTCAATACTCACATTATGACATCACAATGTCACTCTTATTAATAAACCACTATAGTATTCCCATTATGACATCACATTGTCACTCTCATTAATTAACCACTATAATACTCCCATTATGACATCACAATGTCACTCTCATTAATAAACCACTATAGTATTCCCATTATGACATCACATTGTCACTCCCACTATGACGTCACGCTGTTACTCCGATTTTAACATCACTTAGCCACTCCCGTTTTGACATCACAATGTCACTCTCATTAATAAACCACTTTAATACTCCCATTATGACATCACAATGTCAATCTAATTAATAAACCACTTTAATACTCCCATTATGACATCACAATGTCACTCTCATTAATAAACCACTATAGTATTCCCATTATGACATCACATTCTCACTCCCACTATGACGTAGCGCTGTTACTCCGATTTTAACATCACTTAGCCACTCCCATTATGACATCACAATGTCACTCTCATTAATAAACCACTTTAATGCTTCCATTATGACATCACAATGTCACTCTCATTAATAAACCACTATAGTATTCCCGTTATGACATCACATTGTCACTCCCACTATGATGTCACACTGTTACTCCCATTTTAACATCACTTAGCCACTCCCATTATGACATCACACTGTCACTCATTAATAAACCATTATAATATTCCCATTATGACATCTCAATGTCACTCTCATTAATAAAACACTTCAATACTCCCATTATGACATCACAATGTCACTCTTATTAATAAACCACTATAGTATTCCCATTATGACATCACATTGTCACTCTCATTAATTAACAACTATAATACTCCCATTATGACATCACAATGTCACTCTCATTAATAAACCACTATAGTATTCCCATTATGACATCACATTGTCACTCCCACTATGACGTCACGCTGTTACTCCGATTTTAACATCACTTAGCCACTCCCATTTTGACATCACACTGTCACTCATTAATAAACCATTATAATATTCCCATTATGACATCTCAATGTCACTCTCATTAATAAAACACTTCAATACTCCCATTATGACATCACAATGTCACTCTTATTAATAAACCACTATAGTATTCCCATTATGACATCACATTGTCACTCTCATTAATTAACAACTATAATACTCCCATTATGACATCACAATGTCACTCTCATTAATAAACCACTATAGTATTCCCATTATGACATCACATTGTCACTCCCACTATGATGTCACACTGTTACTCCCATTTTAACATCACTTAGCCACTCCCATTATGACATCACAATGTCACTCATTAATAAACCACTATAATACTCCCATTATGAAATCACAATGTCACTCTTATTAATAAACCACTTTAGTACTTCCATTATGACATCACATTATCACTCCTATTATGATGTCACAATGTCACTTTAATTTTAACATCACTTTGCCATTCCCATTTTAACATCACTTAGCCACTCCCATTTTGACATCACAATGCCACTCTCATTAATAAACCACTTTAATACTCCCATTATGACATCACATTCTCACTCCCACTATGACGTAACGCTGTTACTCCGATTTTAACATCACTTAGCCACTCCCATTATGACATCACAATGTAACTCTCATTAATAAACCACTTTAATACTTCCATTATGACATCACAATGTCACTCTCATTAATAAACCACTATAGTATTCCCATTATGACATCACATTGTCACTCCCACTATGATGTCACACTGTTACTCCCATTTTAACATCACTTAGCCACTCCCATTATGACATCACAATGTCACTCATTAATAAACCACTATAATACTCCCATTATGATATCACAATATCACTCTTATTAATAAACCACTTTAGTACTTCCATTATGACATCACATTATCACTCCCATTATGATGTCACAATGTCACTTTCATTTTAACATCACTTTGCCATTCCCATTATGACATCACAATGTCACTCCAATTTTACCTTCACTTAGCCACTCCCATTATGACATCACAATGCCACTCTCATTAACCAAAACACTGTAGTACTCACATTATGACATCACAATGTTACTTTCATTAATAAACCACTTTAATACTCTTATTATGACATCACAATGTCTATCTCAATAATAAATTAATATAGTATTCCCATTATGACATCACATTGTCACTCCCACTATGATGTCACACTTACTCCCATATTAACATCACTTAGCCACTCCCATTATGACATCACAATGTCACTCATTAATAAACCACTATAATACTCCCATTATGACATCACAATATCACTCTTATTAATAAACCACTTTAGTACTTCCATTATGACATCACATTATCACTCCCATTATGATGTCACAATGTCACTTTCATTTTAACATCACTTTGCCATTCCCATTATGACATCACAATGTCACTCCAATTTTACCTTCACTTAGCCACTCCCATTATGACATCACAATGCCACTCTCATTAACCAAAACACTGTAGTACTCACATTATGACATCACAATGTCACTTTCATTAATAAACCACTTTAATACTCTTATTATGACATCACAATGTCTATCTCAATAATAAATTAATATAGTATTCCCATTATGACATCACATTGTCATTCCCACTATGATGTCACACTTACTCCCATATTAACATCACAGCCACTCCCATTATGACATCACAATGTCACTCATTAATAAATCACTTTAATATTCCATTATGACATCACAATGTCACTCTCATTAATAAACCACTATAGTATTCCCATTATGACATCACATTGTAACTTCCACTATGATGTCACGCTGTTACTCCCATTTTAACATCACTTAGCCACTCCCATTATGACATCACAATGTCACTCATTAATAAACCACTATAATACTCCCATTATGACATCACAATGTCACTCTCATTTATAAACCACTATAGATTTCCCATTATGACATCACATTATCACTCCCACTATGATGTCACGCTGTTACTCCGATTTTAACATCACTTAGCCACTCCCATTTTGACATCACAATGTCACTCTCATTAATAAACCACTTTAATACTCGCATTATGACATCACACTGTCAATCTAATTAATAAACCACTTTAATACTCCCATTATGACATCACAATGTCACTCTCATTAATAAACCACTATAGTAATCCCATTATGACATCACATTCTCACTCCCACTATGACGTAGCGCTGTTACTCCGATTTTGACATCACTTAGCCACTCCCATTATGACATCACAATGTCACTCTCATTAGTAAACCACTTTAATACTTTGATTATGACATCACAATGTCACTCTCATTAATAAACCACTATAGTATTCCCGTTATGACATCACATTGTCACTCCCACTATGATGTCACACTGTTACTCCCATTTTAACATCACTTAGCCACTCCCATTATGACATCACAATGTCACTCATTAATAAACCACTATAATACTCCCATTATGACATCAAAATGTCACTCTCATTAATAAAACACTTCAATACTCACATTATGACATCACAATGTCACTCTTATTAATAAACCACTATAGTATTCCCATTATGACATCACATTGTCACTCTCATTAATTAACCACTATAATACTCCCATTATGACATCACAATGTCACTCTCATTAATAAACCACTATAGTATTCCCATTATGACATCACATTGTCACTCCCACTATGACGTCACGCTGTTACTCCGATTTTAACATCACTTAGCCACTCCCGTTTTGACATCACAATGTCACTCTCATTAATAAACCACTTTAATACTCCCATTATGACATCACAATGTCAATCTAATTAATAAACCACTTTAATACTCCCATTATGACATCACAATGTCACTCTCATTAATAAACCACTATAGTATTCCCATTATGACATCACATTCTCACTCCCACTATGACGTAGCGCTGTTACTCCGATTTTAACATCACTTAGCCACTCCCATTATGACATCACAATGTCACTCTCATTAATAAACCACTTTAATGCTTCCATTATGACATCACAATGTCACTCTCATTAATAAACCACTATAGTATTCCCGTTATGACATCACATTGTCACTCCCACTATGATGTCACACTGTTACTCCCATTTTAACATCACTTAGCCACTCCCATTATGACATCACACTGTCACTCATTAATAAACCATTATAATATTCCCATTATGACATCTCAATGTCACTCTCATTAATAAAACACTTCAATACTCCCATTATGACATCACAATGTCACTCTTATTAATAAACCACTATAGTATTCCCATTATGACATCACATTGTCACTCTCATTAATTAACAACTATAATACTCCCATTATGACATCACAATGTCACTCTCATTAATAAACCACTATAGTATTCCCATTATGACATCACATTGTCACTCCCACTATGACGTCACGCTGTTACTCCGATTTTAACATCACTTAGCCACTCCCATTTTGACATCACACTGTCACTCATTAATAAACCATTATAATATTCCCATTATGACATCTCAATGTCACTCTCATTAATAAAACACTTCAATACTCCCATTATGACATCACAATGTCACTCTTATTAATAAACCACTATAGTATTCCCATTATGACATCACATTGTCACTCTCATTAATTAACAACTATAATACTCCCATTATGACATCACAATGTCACTCTCATTAATAAACCACTATAGTATTCCCATTATGACATCACATTGTCACTCCCACTATGATGTCACACTGTTACTCCCATTTTAACATCACTTAGCCACTCCCATTATGACATCACAATGTCACTCATTAATAAACCACTATAATACTCCCATTATGAAATCACAATGTCACTCTTATTAATAAACCACTTTAGTACTTCCATTATGACATCACATTATCACTCCTATTATGATGTCACAATGTCACTTTAATTTTAACATCACTTTGCCATTCCCATTTTAACATCACTTAGCCACTCCCATTTTGACATCACAATGCCACTCTCATTAATAAACCACTTTAATACTCCCATTATGACATCACAATGTCAATCTAATTAATAAACCACTTTAATACTCCCATTATGACATCACAATGTCACTCTTATTAATAAACCACTATGGTATTCCCATTATGACATCACATTGTCACTCTCATTAATTAACCACTATAATACTCCCATTATGACATCACAATGTCACTCTCATTAATAAACCACTATAGTATTCCCATTATGACATCACATTGTCACTCCCACTATGACGTCACGCTGTTACTCCGATTGTAACATCACTTAGCCACTGTCATTTTGACATCACAATGTCACTCTCATTAATAAACCACTTTAATACTCCCATTATGACATCACAATTTCAATCTAATTAATAAACCACTTTAATACTCCCATTATGACATCACAATGTCACTCTCATTAATAATCACTATAGTATTCCCATTATGACATCACATTCTCACTCCCAATATGACGTCACGCTGTTACTCCGATTTTAACATCACTTAGCCACTCCCATTATGACATCACAATGTCACTCATATTAATAAACCACTTTAATACTTCCATTATGACATCACAATGTCACTCTCATTAATAAACCACTATAGTATTCCCATTATGACATCACATTGTCACTCCCACTATGATGTCACACTGTTACTCCCATTTTAACATCACTTAGCCACTCCCATTATGACATCACAATGTCACTCATTAATAAACCACTATAATACTCCCATTATGACATCACAATGTCACTCTTATTAATAAACCACTTTAGTACTTCCATTATGACATCACATTATCACTCCTATTATGATGTCACAATGTCACTTTAATTTTAACATCACTTTGCCATTCCCATTTTAACATCACTTAGCCACTCCCATTTTGACATCACAATGTCACTCTCATTAATAAACCACTTTAATACTCCCATTATGACATCACAATGTCAATCTAATTAATAAACCACTTTAATACTCCCATTATGACATCACAATGTCACTCTCATTAATAATCACTATAGTATTCCCATTATGACATCATATTCTCTCTCCCACTATGACGTAACGCTGTTACTCCGATTTTAACATCACTTAGCCACTCCCATTATGACATCACAATGTCACTCTCATTAATAAACCACTATAGTATTCCCATTATGACATCACATTGTCACTCCCACTATGATGTCACACTGTTACTCCCATTTTAACATCACTTAGTCACTCCCATTATGACATCACAATGTCACCCATTAATAAACCACTATAATACTCCCAGTATGACATCACATTGTCACTCTTATTAATAAACCACTTTAGTACTTCCATTATGACATCACATTATCACTCCCATTATGACATCACAATGTCAATCTAATTAATAAACCACTTTAATACTCCCATTATGACATCACAATGTCACTCTCATTAATAATCACTATAGTATTCCCATTATGACATCACATTCTCACTCCCACTATGACGTAACGCTGTTACTCCGATTTTAACATCACTTAGCCACTCCCATTATGACATCACAATGTAACTCTCATTAATAAACCACTTTAATACTTCCATTATGACATCACAATGTCACTCTCATTAATAAACCACTATAGTATTCCCATTATGACATCACATTGTCACTCCCACTATGATGTCACACTGTTACTCCCATTTTAACATCACTTAGCCACTCCCATTATGACATCACAATGTCACTCATTAATAAACCACTATAATACTCCCATTATGATATCACAATATCACTCTTATTAATAAACCACTTTAGTACTTCCATTATGACATCACATTATCACTCCCATTATGATGTCACAATGTCACTTTCATTTTAACATCACTTTGCCATTCCCATTATGACATCACAATGTCACTCCAATTTTACCTTCACTTAGCCACTCCCATTATGACATCACAATGCCACTCTCATTAACCAAAACACTGTAGTACTCACATTATGACATCACAATGTTACTTTCATTAATAAACCACTTTAATACTCTTATTATGACATCACAATGTCTATCTCAATAATAAATTAATATAGTATTCCCATTATGACATCACATTGTCACTCCCACTATGATGTCACACTTACTCCCATATTAACATCACTTAGCCACTCCCATTATGACATCACAATGTCACTCATTAATAAACCACTATAATACTCCCATTATGACATCACAATATCACTCTTATTAATAAACCACTTTAGTACTTCCATTATGACATCACATTATCACTCCCATTATGATGTCACAATGTCACTTTCATTTTAACATCACTTTGCCATTCCCATTATGACATCACAATGTCACTCCAATTTTACCTTCACTTAGCCACTCCCATTATGACATCACAATGCCACTCTCATTAACCAAAACACTGTAGTACTCACATTATGACATCACAATGTCACTTTCATTAATAAACCACTTTAATACTCTTATTATGACATCACAATGTCTATCTCAATAATAAATTAATATAGTATTCCCATTATGACATCACATTGTCATTCCCACTATGATGTCACACTTACTCCCATATTAACATCACAGCCACTCCCATTATGACATCACAATGTCACTCATTAATAAATCACTTTAATATTCCATTATGACATCACAATGTCACTCTCATTAATAAACCACTATAGTATTCCCATTATGACATCACATTGTAACTTCCACTATGATGTCACGCTGTTACTCCCATTTTAACATCACTTAGCCACTCCCATTATGACATCACAATGTCACTCATTAATAAACCACTATATTACTCCCATTATGACATCACAATGTCACTCTCATTTATAAACCACTACAGATTTCCCATTATGACATCACATTATCACTCCCACTATGACGTCACGCTGTTACTCCGATTTTAACATCACTTAGCCACTCCCATTTTGACATCACAATGTCACTCTCCTTAATAAACCACTTTAATACTCCCATTATGACATCACACTGTCAATCTAATTAATAAACCACTTTAATACTCCCATTATGACATCACAATGTCACTCTCATTAATAAACCACTATAGTATTCCCATTATGACATCACATTCTCACTCCCACTATGACGTAGCGCTGTTACTCCGATTTTGACATCACTTAGCCACTCCCATTATGACATCACAATGTCACTCTCATTAATAAACCACTTTAATACTTCCATTATGACATCACAATGTCACTCTCATTAATAAACCACTATAGTATTCCCGTTATGACATCACATTGTCACTCCCACTATGATGTCACACTGTTACTCCCATTTTAACATCACTTAGCCACTCCCATTATGACATCACAATGTCACTCATTAATAAACCACTATAATACTCCCATTATGACATCAAAATGTCACTCTCATTAATAAAACACTTCAATACTCACATTATGACATCACAATGTCACTCTTATTAATAAACCACTATAGTATTCCCATTATGACATCACATTGTCACTCTCATTAATTAACAACTATAATACTCCCATTATGACATCACAATGTCACTCTCATTAATAAACCACTATAGTATTCCCATTATGACAACACATTGTCACTCCCACTATGACGTCACGCTGTTACTCCGATTTTAACATCACTTAGCCACTCCCATTTTGACATCACAATGTCACTCTCATTAATAAACCACTTTAATACTCCCATTATGACATCACAATGTCAATCTAATTAATAAACCACTTTAATACTCCCATTATGACATCACAATGTCACTCTCATTAATAATCACTATAGTATTCCCATTATGACATCACATTCTCACTCCCACTATGATGTAACGCTGTTACTCCGATTTTAACATCACTTAGCCACTCCCATTATGACATCACAATGTCACTCTCATTAATAAACCACTTTAATACTTCCATTATGACTTCACAATGTCACTCTCATTAATAAACCACTATAGTATTCCCATTATGACATCACATTGTCACTCCCACTATGATGTCACACTGTTACTCCCATTTTAACATCACTTAGCCACTCCCATTATGACATCACAATGTCATAAATTAATAAACCACTATAATACTCCCATTATGAAATCACAATGTCACTCTTATTAATAAACCACTTTAGTACTTCCATTATGACATCACATTATCACTCCTATTATGATGTCACAATGTCACTTTAATTTTAACATCACTTTGCCATTCCCATTTTAACATCACTTAGCCACTCCCATTTTGACATCACAATGCCACTCTCATTAATAAACCACTTTAATACTCCCATTATGACATCACAATGTCAATCTAATTAATAAACCACTTTAATACTCCCATTATGACATCACAATGTCACTCTCATTAATAATCACTATAGTATTCCCATTATGACATCATATTCTCACTCCCACTATGACGTAACGCTGTTACTCCGATTTTAACATCACTTAGCCACTCCCATTATGACATCACAATGTCACTCTCATTAATAAACCACTTTATAACTTCCATTATGACATCACAATGTCACTCTCATTAATAAACCACTATAGTATTCCCATTATGACATCACATTGTCACTCCCACTATGATGTCACACTGTTACTCCCATTTTAACATCACATAGCCACTCCCATTATGACATCACAATGTCACTCATTAATAAACCACTATAATACTCCCATTATGACATCACAATGTCACTCTTATTAATAAACCACTTTAGTACTTCCATTATGACATCACATTATCACTCCCATTAAGACATCACAATGTCAATCTAATTAATAAACCACTTTAATACTCCCATTATGACATCACAATGTCACTCTCATTAATAATCACTATAGTATTCCCATTATGACATCACATTCTCACTCCCACTATGACGTAACGCTGTTACTCCGATTTTAACATCACTTAGCCACTCCCATTATGACATCACAATGTAACTCTCATTAATAAACCACTTTAATACTTCCATTATGACATCACAATGTCACTCTTATTAATAAACCACTTTAGTACTTCCATTATGACATCACATTATCACTCCCATTATGATGTCACAATGTCACTTTAATTTTAACATCACTTTGCCATTCCCATTATGACATCACAATGTCACTCCCATTTTACCTTCACTTAGCCACTCCCAGTATGACATCACAATGTCACTCTCATTAATAAACCACTTTGATACTCCCATTGTGACATCACAATGTCACTCTCATTATTAAACCACTATAGTTTTCCCATTATGACATTGCATTGTCTTTCCCACTATGACATTACATTGCCACTCCCACTATGATGTCACACTGTTACTCCCATTTTAACATTACTTAGCCACTCCCATTATGACATCACAATGTCACTCATTAATAAACCACTTTAATACAAAAATTATGACATCACAATGTCACTCTCATTGTTAAACCACTTTAGTACTCCCATTATGACATCACATTATCACTCCCATTATGATGTCACAATGTCACTTTCATTTTAACATTACTTTGCCACTCCCATTATGACATCACAATGTCACTCCCATTTTAACATCACTTAGCCACTCCCATTATGACATCACAATGTCACCCATTAATAAACCACTATAATACTCCCATTATGACATCACAATGTCACTCTCATTAATAAAACACTTCAATACTCCCATTATGACATCACAATGTCACTCTTATTAATAAACCACTATGGTATTCCCATTATGACATCACATTGTCACTCTCATTAATTAACCACTATAATACTCCCATTATGACATCACAATGTCACTCTCATTAATAAACCACTATAGTATTCCCATTATGACATCACATTGTCACTCCCACTATGACGTCACGCTGTTACTCCGATTGTAACATCACTTAGCCACTCTCATTTTGACATCACAATGTCACTCTCATTAATAAACCACTTTAATACTCCCATTATGACATCACAATTTCAATCTAATTAATAAACCACTTTAATACTCCCATTATGACATCACAATGTCACTCTCATTAATAATCACTATAGTATTCCCATTATGACATCACATTCTCACTCCCACTATGACGTAACGCTGTTACTCCGATTTTAACATCACTTAGCCACTCCCATTATGACATCACAATGTCACTCTCATTAATAAACCACTTTAATACTTCCATTATGACATCACAATGTCACTCTCATTAATAAACCACTATAGTATTCCCATTATGACATCACATTGTCACTCCCACTATGATGTCACACTGTTACTCCCATTTTAACATCACTTAGCCACTCCCATTATGACATCACAATGTCACTCATTAATAAACCACTATAATACTCCCATTATGACATCACAATGTCACTCTTATTAATAAACCACTTTAGTACTTCCATTATGACATCACATTATCACTCCTATTATGATGTCACAATGTCACTTTAATTTTAACATCACTTTGCCATTCCCATTTTAACATCACTTAGCCACTCCCATTTTGACATCACAATGTCACTCTCATTAATAAACCACTTTAATACTCCCATTATGACATCACAATGTCAATCTAATTAATAAACCACTTTAATACTCCCATTATGACATCACAATGTCACTCCCACTATGATGTCACAATGTCACTTTAATTTTAACATCACTTTGCCATTCCCATTATGACATCACAATGTCACTCCCATTTTACCTTCACTTTGCCACTCCCAGTATGACATCACAATGTCACTCTCATTAATAAACCACTTTGATACTCCCATTGTGACATCACAATGTCACTCTCATTATTAAACCACTATAGTTTTCCCATTATGACATTGCATTGTCTTTCCCACTATGACGTCACACTGTTACTCCCATTTTAACATTACTTAGCCACTCCCATTATGACATCACAGTGTCACTCATTAATAAACCACTTTAATACAAAAATTATGACATCACAATGTCACTCTCATTGTTAAACCACTTTTGTACTCCCATTATGACATCACATTATCACTCCCATTATGATGTCACAATGTCACTTTCATTTTAACATTACTTTGCCACTCCCGTTATGACATCACAATGTCACTCCCATTTTACCATCACTTAGCCACTCCCATTATGACATCACAATGTCACTCATTAATAAACCACTTTAATACTCCCATTATGACATCACAATGTCACTCTCATTAATAAACCACTTTAATACTCCCGTTATGACATCACAATGTCAATCTAATTATTAAACCACTTTAATACTCCCATTATGACATCACAATGTCACTCTCATTAATAATCACTATAGTATTCCCATTATGACATCACATTCTCACTCCCACTATGACGTAATGCTGTTACTCCAATTTTAACATCTCTTAGCCACTCCCATTATGACAGCACAATGTCACTCTCATTAATAAACCACTTTAATACTTCCATTATGACATCACAATGTCACTCTCATTAATAAACCACTATAGTATTCCCATTATGACATCACAGTGTCACTCACACTATGATGTCACACTGTTACTCCCATTTTAACATCACTTAGCCACTCCCATTATGACATCACAATGTCACTCATTAATAAACCACTATAATACTCCCATTATGACATCACAATGTCACTCTCATTAATAAAACACTATAATACTCCCATTATGACATCACAAACCACTATAGTATTCCCATTATGACATTACATTGTCTTTCCCACTATGACATCACATTACCACTCCCACTATGACGTCACACTGTTACTCCCATTTTAACATTACTTAGCCACTCCCATTATGACATCACAATGTCATTCATTAATAAACCACTTTAGTACTTCCATTATGACATCACATTATCACTCCCATTATGATGTCACAATGTCACTTTAATTTTAACATCACTTTGCCATTCCCATTATGACATCACAATGTCACTCCCATTTTACCTTCACTTAGCCACTCCCATTATGACATCACAATGTCACTCTCATTAATAAACCACTTTGATACTCCCATTGTGACATCACAATGTCACTCTCATTATTAAACCACTACAGTTTTCCCATTATGACATTACATTGTTTTTCCCACTATGACATCACATTGCCACTCCCACTATGATGTCACACTGTTACTCCCATTTTAACATTACTTAGCCACTCCCATTATGACATCACAATGTCATTCATTAATAAACCACTTTAGTACTTCCATTATGACATCACATTATCACTCCCATTATAATATCACAATGTCACTTTAACTTTAACATCACTTTGCCATTCCCATTATGACATCACAATGTCACTCCCATTTTACCCTCACTTATCCACTTCCATTATGACATCACAATGCCGCTCTCATTAACCAAAACACTGTAGTACTCACATTATGACATCACAATGTCACTTTCATTAATAAACCACTTTAATACTCTTATTATGACATCACAATGTCTATCTCAATAATAAATTAATATAGTATTCCCAATATGACATCACATTGTCACTCCTACTATGATGTCACACTGTTACTCCCATATTAACATCACTTAGCCACTCCCATTATGACATCACAATGTCACTCTCATTAATAAACCACTTTAATACTTCCATTATGACATCACAATGTCACTCTCATTAATAAACCACTATAGTATTCCCATTATGACATCACATTGTCACTCCCACTATGATGTCACACTGTTACTCCCATTTTAACATCACTTAGCCACTCCCATTATGACATCACAATGTCACTCATTAATAAACCACTATAATACTCCCATTATGACATCACAATGTCACTCTTATTAATAAACCACTTTAGTACTTCCATTATGACATCACATTATCACTCCCATTATGATGTCACAATGTCACTTTCATTTTAACATCACTTTGCCATTCCCATTTTAACATCACTTAGCCACTCCCATTTTGACATCACAATGTCACTCTCATTAATAAACCACTTTAATACTCCCATTATGACATCACAATGTCAATCTAATTAATAAACCACTTTAATAATCCCATTATGACATCACAATGTCACTCTCATTAATAATCACTATAGTATTCCCATTATGACATCATATTCTCTCTCCCACTATGACGTAACGCTGTTACTCCGATTTTAACATCACTTAGCCACTCCCATTATGACATCACAATGTCACTCTCATTAATAAACCACTATAGTATTCCCATTATGACATCACATTGTCACTCCCACTATGATGTCACACTGTTACTCCCATTTTAACATCACTTAGCCACTCCCATTATGACATCACAATGTCACCCATTAATAAACCACTATAATACTCCCATTATGACATCACATTGTCACTCTTATTAATAAACCACTTTAGTACTTCCATTATGACATCACATTATCACTCCCATTATGACATCACAATGTCAATCTAATTAATAAACCACTTTAATACTCCCATTATGACATCACAATGTCACTCTCATTAATAATCACTATAGTATTCCCATTATGACATCACATTGTCACTCCCACTATGACGTAACGCTGTTACTCCGATTTTAACATCACTTAGCCACTCCCATTATGACATCACAATGTAACTCTCATTAATAAACCACTTTAATACTTCCATTATGACATCACAATGTCACTCTCATTAATAAGCCACTATAGTATTCCCATTATGACATCACATTGTCACTCCCACTATGATGTCACACTGTTACTCCCATTTTAACATCACTTAGCCACTCCCATTATGACATCACAATGTCACTCACTAATAAACCACTATAATACTCCCATTATGATATCACAATATCACTCTTATTAATAAACCACTTTAGTACTTCCATTATGACATCACATTATCACTCCCATTATGATCACAATGTCACTTTCATTTTAACATCACTTTGCCATTCCCATTATGTCATCACAATGTCACTCCAATTTTACCTTCACTTAGCCACTCCCATTATGACATCACAATGCCACTCTCATTAACCAAAACACTGTAGTACTCACATTATGACATCACAATGTTACTTTCATTAATAAACCACTTTAATACTCTTATTATGACATCACAATGTCTATCTCAATAATAAATTAATATAGTATTCCCATTATGACATCACATTGTCACTCCCACTATGATGTCACACTTACTCCCATATTAACATCACTTAGCCACTCCCATTATGACATCACAATGTCACTCATTAATAAACCACTATAATACTCCCATTATGACATCACAATGTCACTCTTATTAATAAACCACTTTAGTACTTCCATTATGACATCACATTATCACTCCTATTATGATGTCACAATGTCACTTTAATTTTAACATCACTTTGCCATTCCCATTTTAACATCACTTAGCCACTCCCATTTTGACATCACAATGTCACTCTCATTAATAAACCACTTTAATACTCCCATTATGACATCACAATGTCAATCTAATTAATAAACCACTTTAATACTCCCATTATGACATCACAATGTCACTCCCACTATGATGTCACAATGTCACTTTAATTTTAACATCACTTTGCCATTCCCATTATGACATCACAATGTCACTCCCATTTTACCTTCACTTTGCCACTCCCAGTATGACATCACAATGTCACTCTCATTAATAAACCACTTTGATACTCCCATTGTGACATCACAATGTCACTCTCATTATTAAACCACTATAGTTTTCCCATTATGACATTGCATTGTCTTTCCCACTATGACGTCACACTGTTACTCCCATTTTAACATTACTTAGCCACTCCCATTATGACATCACAGTGTCACTCATTAATAAACCACTTTAATACAAAAATTATGACATCACAATGTCACTCTCATTGTTAAACCACTTTTGTACTCCCATTATGACATCACATTATCACTCCCATTATGATGTCACAATGTCACTTTCATTTTAACATTACTTTGCCACTCCCGTTATGACATCACAATGTCACTCCCATTTTACCATCACTTAGCCACTCCCATTATGACATCACAATGTCACTCATTAATAAACCACTTTAATACTCCCATTATGACATCACAATGTCACTCTCATTAATAAACCACTTTAATACTCCCGTTATGACATCACAATGTCAATCTAATTATTAAACCACTTTAATACTCCCATTATGACATCACAATGTCACTCTCATTAATAATCACTATAGTATTCCCATTATGACATCACATTCTCACTCCCACTATGACGTAATGCTGTTACTCCAATTTTAACATCTCTTAGCCACTCCCATTATGACAGCACAATGTCACTCTCATTAATAAACCACTTTAATACTTCCATTATGACATCACAATGTCACTCTCATTAATAAACCACTATAGTATTCCCATTATGACATCACAGTGTCACTCACACTATGATGTCACACTGTTACTCCCATTTTAACATCACTTAGCCACTCCCATTATGACATCACAATGTCACTCATTAATAAACCACTATAATACTCCCATCATGACATCACAATGTCACTCTCATTAATAAAACACTATAATACTCCCATTATGACATCACAAACCACTATAGTATTCCCATTATGACATTACATTGTCTTTCCCACTATGACATCACATTACCACTCCCACTATGACGTCACACTGTTACTCCCATTTTAACATTACTTAGCCACTCCCATTATGACATCACAATGTCATTCATTAATAAACCACTTTAGTACTTCCATTATGACATCACATTATCACTCCCATTATGATGTCACAATGTCACTTTAATTTTAACATCACTTTGCCATTCCCATTATGACATCACAATGTCACTCCCATTTTACCTTCACTTAGCCACTCCCATTATGACATCACAATGTCACTCTCATTAATAAACCACTTTGATACTCCCATTGTGACATCACAATGTCACTCTCATTATTAAACCACTACAGTTTTCCCATTATGACATTACATTGTTTTTCCCACTATGACATCACATTGCCACTCCCACTATGATGTCACACTGTTACTCCCATTTTAACATTACTTAGCCACTCCCATTATGACATCACAATGTCATTCATTAATAAACCACTTTAGTACTTCCATTATGACATCACATTATCACTCCCATTATAATATCACAATGTCACTTTAACTTTAACATCACTTTGCCATTCCCATTATGACATCACACTGTCACTCCCATTTTACCCTCACTTATCCACTTCCATTATGACATCACAATGCCGCTCTCATTAACCAAAACACTGTAGTACTCACATTATGACATCACAATGTCACTTTCATTAATAAACCACTTTAATACTCTTATTATGACATCACAATGTCTATCTCAATAATAAATTAATATAGTATTCCCAATATGACATCACATTGTCACTCCTACTATGATGTCACACTGTTACTCCCATATTAACATCACTTAGCCACTCCCATTATGACATCACAATGTCACTCTCATTAATAAACCACTTTAATACTTCCATTATGACATCACAATGTCACTCTCATTAATAAACCACTATAGTATTCCCATTATGACATCACATTGTCACTCCCACTATGATGTCACACTGTTACTCCCATTTTAACATCACTTAGCCACTCCCATTATGACATCACAATGTCACTCATTAATAAACCACTATAATACTCCCATTATGACATCACAATGTCACTCTTATTAATAAACCACTTTAGTACTTCCATTATGACATCACATTATCACTCCCATTATGATGTCACAATGTCACTTTCATTTTAACATCACTTTGCCATTCCCATTTTAACATCACTTAGCCACTCCCATTTTGACATCACAATGTCACTCTCATTAATAAACCACTTTAATACTCCCATTATGACATCACAATGTCAATCTAATTAATAAACCACTTTAATAATCCCATTATGACATCACAATGTCACTCTCATTAATAATCACTATAGTATTCCCATTATGACATCATATTCTCTCTCCCACTATGACGTAACGCTGTTACTCCGATTTTAACATCACTTAGCCACTCCCATTATGACATCACAATGTCACTCTCATTAATAAACCACTATAGTATTCCCATTATGACATCACATTGTCACTCCCACTATGATGTCACACTGTTACTCCCATTTTAACATCACTTAGCCACTCCCATTATGACATCACAATGTCACCCATTAATAAACCACTATAATACTCCCATTATGACATCACATTGTCACTCTTATTAATAAACCACTTTAGTACTTCCATTATGACATCACATTATCACTCCCATTATGACATCACAATGTCAATCTAATTAATAAACCACTTTAATACTCCCATTATGACATCACAATGTCACTCTCATTAATAATCACTATAGTATTCCCATTATGACATCACATTGTCACTCCCACTATGACGTAACGCTGTTACTCCGATTTTAACATCACTTAGCCACTCCCATTATGACATCACAATGTAACTCTCATTAATAAACCACTTTAATACTTCCATTATGACATCACAATGTCACTCTCATTAATAAGCCACTATAGTATTCCCATTATGACATCACATTGTCACTCCCACTATGATGTCACACTGTTACTCCCATTTTAACATCACTTAGCCACTCCCATTATGACATCACAATGTCACTCACTAATAAACCACTATAATACTCCCATTATGATATCACAATATCACTCTTATTAATAAACCACTTTAGTACTTCCATTATGACATCACATTATCACTCCCATTATGATCACAATGTCACTTTCATTTTAACATCACTTTGCCATTCCCATTATGTCATCACAATGTCACTCCAATTTTACCTTCACTTAGCCACTCCCATTATGACATCACAATGCCACTCTCATTAACCAAAACACTGTAGTACTCACATTATGACATCACAATGTTACTTTCATTAATAAACCACTTTAATACTCTTATTATGACATCACAATGTCTATCTCAATAATAAATTAATATAGTATTCCCATTATGACATCACATTGTCACTCCCACTATGATGTCACACTTACTCCCATATTAACATCACTTAGCCACTCCCATTATGACATCACAATGTCACTCATTAATAAACCACTATAATACTCCCATTATGACATCACAATATCACTCTTATTAATAAACCACTTTAGTACTTCCATTATGACATCACATTATCACTCCCATTATGATGTCACAATGTCACTTTCATTTTAACATCACTTTGCCATTCCCATTATGACATCACAATGTCACTCCAATTTTACCTTCACTTAGCCACTCCCATTATGACATCACAATGCCACTCTCATTAACCAAAACACTGTAGTACTCACATTATGACATCACAATGTCACTTTCATTAATAAACCACTTTAATACTCTTATTATGAAATCACAATGTCTATCTCAATAATAAATTAATATAGTATTCCCATTATGACATCACATTGTCATTCCCACTATGATGTCACACTTACTCCCATATTAACATCACAGCCACTCCCATTATGACATCACAATGTCACTCATTAATAAATCACTTTAATATTCCATTATGACATCACAATGTCACTCTCATTAATAAACCACTATAGTATTCCCATTATGACATCACGTTGTCACTTCCACTATGATGTCACGCTGTTACTCCCATTTTAACATCACTTAGCCACTCCCATTATGACATCACAATGTCACTCATTAATAAACCACTATAATACTCCCATTATGACATCACAATGTCACTCTCATTTATAAACCACTATAGATTTCCCATTATGACATCACATTATCACTCCCACTATGACGTCACGCTGTTACTCCGATTTTAACATCACTTAGCCACTCCCATTTTGACATCACAATGTCACTCTCATTAATAAACCACTTTAATACTCCCATTATGACATCACACTGTCAATCTAATTAATAAACCACTTTAATACTCCCATTATGACATCACAATGTCACTCTCATTAATAAACCACTATAGTATTCCCATTATGACATCACATTCTCACTCCCACTATGACGTAGCGCTGTTACTCCTATTTTGACATCACTTAGCCACTCCCATTATGACATCACAATGTCACTCTCATTAATAAACCACTATAGTATTCCCGTTATGACATCACATTGTCACTCCCACTATGATGTCACACTGTTACTCCCATTTTAACATCACTTAGCCACTCCCATTATGACATCACAATGTCACTCATTAATAAACCACTATAATACTCCCATTATGACATCAAAATGTCACTCTCATTAATAAAACACTTTAATACTCACATTATGACATCACAATGTCACTCTTATTAATAAACCACTATAGTATTCCCATTATGACATCACATTGTCACTCTCATTAATTAACCACTATAATACTCCCATTATGACATCACAATGTCACTCTCATTAATAAACCACTATAGTATTCCCATTATGACATCACATTGTCACTCCCACTATGACGTCACGCTCTTACTCCGATTTTAACATCACTTAGCCACTCCCATTTTGACATCACAATGTCACTCTCATTAATAAACCACTTTAATACTCCCATTATGACATCACAATGTCAATCTAATTAATAAACCACTTTAATACTCCCATTATGACATCACAATGTCACTCTCATTAATAAACCACTATAGTATTCCCATTATGACATCACATTCTCACTCCCACTATGACGTAGCGCTGTTACTCCGATTTTAACATCACTTAGCCACTCCCATTATGACATCACAATGTCACTCTCATTAATAAACCACTTTAATGCTTCCATTATGACATCACAATGTCACTCTCATTAATAAACCACTATAGTATTCCCGTTATGACATCACATTGTCACTCCCACTATGATGTCACACTGTTACTCCCATTTTAACATCACTTAGCCTCTCCCATTATGACATCACACTGTCACTCATTAATAAACCATTATAATATTCCCATTATGACATCTCAATGTCACTCTCATTAATAAACCACTTTAATACTCTTATTATGAAATCACAATGTCTATCTCAATAATAAATTAATATAGTATTCCCATTATGACATCACATTGTCATTCCCACTATGATGTCACACTTACTCCCATATTAACATCACAGCCACTCCCATTATGACATCACAATGTCACTCATTAATAAATCACTTTAATATTCCATTATGACATCACAATGTCACTCTCATTAATAAACCACTATAGTATTCCCATTATGACATCACGTTGTCACTTCCACTATGATGTCACGCTGTTACTCCCATTTTAACATCACTTAGCCACTCCCATTATGACATCACAATGTCACTCATTAATAAACCACTATAATACTCCCATTATGACATCACAATGTCACTCTCATTTATAAACCACTATAGATTTCCCATTATGACATCACATTATCACTCCCACTATGACGTCACGCTGTTACTCCGATTTTAACATCACTTAGCCACTCCCATTTTGACATCACAATGTCACTCTCATTAATAAACCACTTTAATACTCCCATTATGACATCACACTGTCAATCTAATTAATAAACCACTTTAATACTCCCATTATGACATCACAATGTCACTCTCATTAATAAACCACTATAGTATTCCCATTATGACATCACATTCTCACTCCCACTATGACGTAGCGCTGTTACTCCTATTTTGACATCACTTAGCCACTCCCATTATGACATCACAATGTCACTCTCATTAATAAACCACTATAGTATTCCCGTTATGACATCACATTGTCACTCCCACTATGATGTCACACTGTTACTCCCATTTTAACATCACTTAGCCACTCCCATTATGACATCACAATGTCACTCATTAATAAACCACTATAATACTCCCATTATGACATCAAAATGTCACTCTCATTAATAAAACACTTCAATACTCACATTATGACATCACAATGTCACTCTTATTAATAAACCACTATAGTATTCCCATTATGACATCACATTGTCACTCTCATTAATTAACCACTATAATACTCCCATTATGACATCACAATGTCACTCTCATTAATAAACCACTATAGTATTCCCATTATGACATCACATTGTCACTCCCACTATGACGTCACGCTCTTACTCCGATTTTAACATCACTTAGCCACTCCCATTTTGACATCACAATGTCACTCTCATTAATAAACCACTTTAATACTCCCATTATGACATCACAATGTCAATCTAATTAATAAACCACTTTAATACTCCCATTATGACATCACAATGTCACTCTCATTAATAAACCACTATAGTATTCCCATTATGACATCACATTCTCACTCCCACTATGACGTAGCGCTGTTACTCCGATTTTAACATCACTTAGCCACTCCCATTATGACATCACAATGTCACTCTCATTAATAAACCACTTTAATGCTTCCATTATGACATCACAATGTCACTCTCATTAATAAACCACTATAGTATTCCCGTTATGACATCACATTGTCACTCCCACTATGATGTCACACTGTTACTCCCATTTTAACATCACTTAGCCTCTCCCATTATGACATCACACTGTCACTCATTAATAAACCATTATAATATTCCCATTATGACATCTCAATGTCACTCTCATTAATAAAACACTTCAATACTCCCATTATGACATCACAATGTCACTCTTATTAATAAACCACTATAGTATTCCCATTATGACATCACATTGTCACTCTCATTAATTAACAACTATAATACTCCCATTATGACATCACAATGTCACTCTCATTAATAAACCACTATAGTATTCCCATTATGACATCACATTGTCACTCCCACTATGACGTCACGCTGTTACTCCGATTTTAACATCACTTAGCCACTCCCATTTTGACATCACAATGTCACTCTCATTAATAAACCACTTTAATACTCCCATTATGACATCGCAATGTCAATCTAATTAATAAACCACTTTAATACTCCCATTATGACATCACATTGTCACTCTCATTAATAATCACTATAGTATTCCCATTATGACATCACATTCTCACTCCCACTATGATGTAACGCTGTTACTCCGATTTTAACATCACTTAGCCACTCCCATTATGACATCACAATGTCACTCTCATTAATAAACCACTTTAATACTTCCATTATGACTTCACAATGTCACTCTCATTAATAAACCACTATAGTATTCCCATTATGACATCACATTGTCACTCCCACTATGATGTCACACTGTTACTCCCATTTTAACATCACTTAGCCACTCCCATTATGACATCACAATGTCACTCATTAATAAACCACTATAATACTCCCATTATGAAATCACAATGTCACTCTTATTAATAAACCACTTTAGTACTTCCATTATGACATCACATTATCACTCCTATTATGATGTCACAATGTCACTTTAATTTTAACATCACTTTGCCATTCCCATTTTAACATCACTTAGCCACTCCCATTTTGACATCACAATGCCACTCTCATTAATAAACCACTTTAATACTCCCATTATGACATCACAATGTCAATCTAATTAATAATCCACTTTAATACTCCCATTATGACATCACAATGTCACTCTCATTAATAATCACTATAGTATTCCCATTATGACATCATATTCTCACTCCCACTATGACGTAACGCTGTTACTCCGATTTTAACATCACTTAGCCACTCCCATTATGACATCACAATGTCACTCTCATTAATAAACCACTTTAATACTTCCATTATGACATCACAATGTCACTCTCATTAATAAACCACTATAGTATTCCCATTATGACATCACATTGTCACTCCCACTATGATGTCACACTGTTACTCCCATTTTAACATCACATAGCCACTCCCATTATGACATCACAATGTCACTCATTAATAAACCACTATAATACTCCCATTATGACATCACAATGTCACTCTTATTAATAAACCACTTTAGTACTTCCATTATGACATCACATTATCACTCCCATTAAGACATCACAATGTCAATATAATTAATAAACCACTTTAATACTCCCATTATGACATCACAATGTCACTCTCATTAATAATCACTATAGTATTCCCATTATGACATCACATTCTCACTCCCACTATGACGTAACGCTGTTACTCCGATTTTAACATCACTTAGCCACTCCCATTATGACATCACAATGTAACTCTCATTAATAAACCACTTTAATACTTCCATTATGACATCACAATGTCACTCTTATTAATAAACCACTTTAGTACTTCCATTATGACATCACATTATCACTCCCATTATGATGTCACAATGTCACTATCATTTTATCATCACTTTGCCATTCCCATTATGACATCACAATGTCACTCCCATTTTACCTTCACTTAGCCACTCCCATTATGACATCACAATGTCACTCATTAATAAACCACTTTGATACTCCCATTGTGACATCACAATGTCACTCTCATTATTAAACCACTATAGTTTTCCCATTATGACATTACATTGTCTTTCCCACTATGACATCACATTGCCACTCCCACTATGACGTCACACTGTTACTCCCATTTTAACATTACTTAGCCACTCCCATTATGACATCACAATGTCACTCATTAATAAACCACTTTATTACAAAAATTATGACATCACAATGTCACTCTTATTAATAAACCACTTTAGTACTTCCATTATGACATCACATTATCACTCCCATTATAATGTCACAATGTCACTTTAATTTTAACATCACTTTGCTATTCCCATTATGACATCACAATGTCACTCCCATTTTACCCTCACTTAGCCACTCCCATTATGACATCACAATGCCACTCTCATTAACCAAAACACTGTAGTACTCACATTATGACATCACAATGTCACTCTCATTAATAAACCACTTTAATACTCTTATTATGACATCACAATGTCTATCTCAATAATAAATTAATATAGTATTCCCATTATGACATCACATTGTCACTCCCACTATGATGTCACACTGTTACTCCCATATTAACATCACAGCCACTCCCATTATGACATCACAATGTCACACATTAATAAACCACTTTAATACTCCCATTATGACATCACAATGTCACTCTCATTAATAAACCACTATAGTATTCCCATTATGACATCACATTGTCACTTCCACTATGACGTCACGCTGTTACTCCGATTTTAACATCACTTAGCCACTCCCATTATGACATCACAATGTCACTCATTAATAAACCACTATAATACTCCCATTATGACATCACAATGTCACTCTCATTTATAAACCACTATAGTATTCCCTTTATGACATCACATTATCACTCCCACTATGACGTCACGCTGTTACTCCGATTTTAACATCACTTAGCCACTCCCATTTTGACATCACAATGTCACTCTCATTAATAAAACACTTCAATACTTCCATTATGACATCACAATGTCACTCTTATTAATAAACCACTATAGTATTCCCATTATGACATCACATTGTCTCTCTCATTTATTAACCACTATAATACTCCCATTATGACATCACAATGTCACTCTCATTAATAAACCACTATAGTATTCCCATTATGACATCACATTGTCACTCCCAATATGACGTCACGCTGTTACTCCGATTTTAACATCACTTAGCCACTCACATTTTGACATCACAATGTCACTCCCATTTTACCCTCACTTAGCCACTACCATTATGACATCACAATGCCACTCTCATTAACCAAAACACTGTAGTACTCACATTATGACATCACAATGTCACTTTCATTAATAAACCACTTTAATACTCTTTTTATGACATCACAATGTCTATCTCAATAATAAATTAATATAGTATTCCCATTATGACATCACATTGTCACTCCTACTATGATGTCACACTGTTACTCCCATATTAACATCACTTTGCCACTCCCATTATGACATCTCAATGTCACTCATTAATAAACCACTTTAATAATCCCATTATGACATCACATTGTCACTCCCACTATGACGTCACGCTGTTACTCCGATTTTAACATCACTTAGCCACTCCCATTATGACATCACAATGTCACTCTCATTAATAAACCATTATAATACTCCCATTATGACATCACAATGTCACTCTCATTAATAAACCACTATAGTATTCCCATTATGACATCACATTGTCACTCCCACTATGACGTCACGCTGTTACTCTGATTTTAACATCACATAGCCACTCCCATTATGACATCACAATGCCACTCTCATTAACCAAAACACTGTAGTACTCACATTATGACATCACAATGTCACTTTCATTAATAAACCACTTTAATACTCTTTTTATGACATCACAATGTCTATCTCAATAATAAATTAATATAGTATTCCCATTATGACATCACATTGTCACTCCTACTATGATGTCACACTGTTACTCCCATATTAACATCACATTGCCACTCCCATTATGACATCTCAATGTCACTCATTAATAAACCACTTTAATAATCCCATTATGACATCACAATGACACTCTCATTAATAAACCACTATAGTATTCCCATTATGACATCACATTGTCACTCCCACTATGACGTCACGCTGTTACTCCGATTTTAACATCACTTAGCCACTCCCATTATGACATCACAATGTCACTCTCATTAATAAACCATTATAATACTCCCATTATGACATCACAATGTCACTCTCATTAATAAACCACTATAGTATTCCCATTATGACATCACATTGTCACTCCCACTATGACGTCACGCTGTTACTCCGATTTTAACATCACTTAGCCACTCCCATTATGACATCACAATGTCACTCTCATTAATAAACCACTATAATACTCCCATTATGACATCACAATGTCACTCTCATTAATAAACCACTATAGTATTCCCATTATGACATCACATTGTCACTCCCACTATGACGTCACGCTGTTACTCCGATTTTAACATCACTTAGCCACTTCCATTAGGACATCACAATGTCACTCTCATTAATAAACCACTTTAATACTCCAATTATGACATCACAATGTCACTTTCATTAATAAACCACTTTAATACTCCCATTATGACATCACAATGTCAATCTAATTAATAAACCACTTTAATACTCCCATTTTGACATCACAATGTCACTCTCATTAATAAACCACTATAGTATTCCCATTATGACATCACATTGTCACTCCCACTATGACATAACACTGTTACTCCGATTTTAACATCACTTAGCCACTCCCATTATGACATCACAATGTCACTCTCATTAATAAACTACTATAGTATTACCATTATGACATCACATTGTCACTCCCACTATGATGTCACACTGTTACTCCCTTTTTAACATCACTTAGCCACTCCCATTATGACTTCACAATGTCACTCATTAATAAACCACTATAATACTCCCATTATGACATCACAATGTCACTCTTATTAATAAACCACATTAGTACTTCAATTATGACATTACATTATCACTCCCATTATGACATCACAATGTCAATCTAATTAATAAACCACTTTAATACTCCCATTATGACATCACAATGTCACTCTCATTAATAATCACTATAGTATTCCCATTATGACATCACATTCCCACTCCCACTATGACGTAACGCTGTTACTCCGATTTTAACATCACTTAGCCACTCCCATTATGACATCACAATGTAACTCTCATTAATAAACCACTTTAATACTTCCATTATGACATCACATTATCACTCCCATTATGATGTCACAATGTCACTTTCATTTTAACATCACATTGCCACTCCCACTATGATGTCACACTGTTACTCCCATTTTAACATTACTTAGCCACTCCCATTATGACATCACAATGTCACTCTTATTAATAAACCACTTTAGTACTTCCATTATGACATCACATTATCACTCCCATTATAATGTCACAATGGCACTTTAATTTTAACATCACTTTGCCATTCCCATTATGACATCACAATGTCACTCCCATTTTACCCTCACTTAGCCACTCCCATTATGACATCACAATGCCACTCTCATTAACCAAAACACTGTAGTACTCACATTATGACATCACAATGTCACTTTCATTAATAAACCACTTTAATACTCCCATTATGACATCACAATGTCTATCTCAATAATAAATTAATATAGTATTCCCATTATGACATCACATTGTCACTTCCACTATGACGTCACGCTGTTACTCCGATTTTAACATCACTTAGCCACTCCCATTATGACATCACAATGTCACTCTCTTTAATAAACCACTATAATACTCCCATTATGACATCACAATGTCACTCTCATTAATAAAACACTTCAATACTCCCATTATGACATCACAATGTCACTCTTATTAATAAACCACTATAGTATTCCCATTATGACATCACATTGTCACTCATTAATTAACCACTATAATACTCCCATTATGACATCAAAATGTCACTCTCATTAATAAACCACTATAGTATTCCCATTATGACATCACATTGTCACTCCCACTATGACGTCACGCTGTTACTCCGATTTTAACATCACTTAGCCACTCTCATTTTGACATCACAATGTCACTCTTATTAATAAACCACTTTAATACTCCCATTATGACATCACAATGTCAATCTAATTAATAAACCACTTTAATACTCCCATTATGACATCACAATGTCACTCTCATTAATAATCACTATAGTATTCCCATTATGACATCACATTCTCACTCCCACTATGACGTAACGCTGTTACTCCGATTTTAACATCACTTAGCCACTTCCATTATGACATCACAATGTCACTCTCATTAATAAACCACTTTAATACTTCCATTATGACATCACAATGTCACTCTCATTAATAAACCACTATAGTATTCCCATTATGACTTCACATTGTCACTCCCACTATGATGTAACACTGTTACTCCCATTTTAACATCACTTAGCCATCACATTGTCACTCCCACTATGATGTCACACTGTTACTCCCATTTTAACATCACTTAGCCACTCCCATTATGACATCACAATGTCACTCATTAATAAACCACTATAATACTCCCATTATGACATCACAATGTCACTCTTATTAATAAACCACTTTAGTACTTCCATTATGACATCACATTATCACTCCTATTATGATGTCACAATGTCACTTTAATTTTAACATCACTTTGCCATTCCCATTTTAACATCACTTAGCCACTCCCATTTTGACATCACAATGTCACTCTCATTAATAAATCACTTTAATACTCCCATTATGACATCACAATGTCAATCTAATTAATAAACCACTTTAATACTCCCATTATGACATCACAATGTCACTCTCATTAATAATCACTATAGTATTCCCATTATGACATCATATTCTCTCTCCCACTATGACGTAATGCTGTTACTCCGATTTTAACATCACTTAGCCACTCCCATTATGACATCAGAATGTCACTCTCATTAATAAACCACTATAGTATTCCCATTATGACATCACATTGTCACTCCCACTATGATGTCACACTGTTACTCCCATTTTAACATCACTTAGCCACTCCCATTATGACATCACAATGTCACCCATTAATAAACCACTAGAATACTCCCATTATGACATCACATTGTCACTCTTATTAATAAACCACTTTAGTACTTCCATTATGACATCACATTATCACTCCCATTATGACATCACAATGTCAATCTAATTAATAAACCACTTTAATACTCCCATTATGACATCACAATCTCACTCTCAATAATCACTATAGTATTCCCATTATGACATCACATTCTCACTCCCACTATGACGTAACGCTGTTACTCCGATTTTAACATCACTTAGCCACTCCCATTATGACATCACAATGTAAATCTCATTAAGAAACCACTTTAATACTTCCATTATGACATCACAATGTCACTCATTAATAAACCACTATAATACTCCCATTATGACATCACAATATCACTCTTATTAATAAACCACTTTAGTACTTCCATTATGACATCACATTATCACTCCCATTATGATGTCACAATGTCACTTTCATTTTAACATCACTTTGACATTCCCATTATGACATCACAATGTCACTCCAATTTTACCTTCACTTAGCCACTCCCATTATGACATCACAATGCCACTCTTATTAACCAAAAGACTGTAGTACTCACATTATGACATCACAATGTCACTTTCATTAATAAACCACTTTAATACTCTTATTATGACATCACAATGTCTATCTCAATAATAAATTAATATAGTATTCCCATTATGACATCACATTGTCACTCCCACTATGATGTCACACTTACTCCCGTATTAACATCACAGCCACTCCCATTATGACATCACAATGTCACTCATTAATAAATCACTTTAATATTCCCATTATGACATCACAATGTCACTCTCATTAATAAACCACTATAGTATTCCCATAATGACATCACATTGTCACTTCCACTATGATGTCACGCTGTTACTCCCATTTTAACATCACTTAGCCACTCCCATTATGACATCACAATGTCACTCATTAATAAACCACTATAATACTCCCATTATGACATCACAATGTCACTCTCATTTATAAACCACTATAGATTTCCCATTATGACATCACATTATCACTCCCACTATGACATCACGCTGTTACTCCGATTTTAACATCACTTAGCCACTCCCATTTTGACATCACAATGTCACTCTCATTAATAAACCACTTTAATACTCCCATTATGACATCACACTGTCAATCTAATTAATAAACCACTTTAATACTCCCATTATGACATCACAATGTCACTCTCATTAATAAACCACTATAGTATTCCCATTATGACATCACATTCTCACTCCCACTATGACGTAGCGCTGTTACTCCGATTTTGACATCACTTAGCCACTCCCATTATGACATCACAATGTCACTCTCATTAATAAACCACTTTAATACTTCCATTACGACATCACAATGTCACTCTCATTAATAAACCACTATAGTATTCCCGTTATGACATCACATTGTCACTCCCACTATGATGTCACACTGTTACTCCCATTTTAACATCACTTAGCCACTCCCATTATGACATCACAATGTCACTCATTAATAAACCACTATAATACTCCCATTATGACATCACAATGTCACTCTCATTAGTAAAACACTTCAATACTCTCATTATGACATCACAATGTCACTCTTATTAATAAACCACTATAGTATTCCCATTATGACATCACATTGTCACTCTCATTAATTAACCACTATAATACTCCCATTATGACATCACAATGTCACTCTCATTAATAAACCACTATAGTATTCCCATTATGACATCACATTGTCACTCCCACTATGACGTCACGCTGTTACTCCGATTTTAACACCACTTAGCCACTCCCATTTTGACATCACAATGTCACTCTCATTAATAAACCACTTTAATACTCCCATTATGACATCACAATGTCAATCTAATTAATAAACCACTTTAATACTCCCATTATGACATCACAATGTCACTCTCATTAATAAACCACTATAGTATTCCCATTATGACATCACATTCTCACTCCCACTATGATGTAGCGCTGTTACTCCGATTTTAACATCACTTAGCCACTCCCATTATGACATCACAATGTCACTCTCATTAATAAACCACTTTAATACTTCCATTATGACATCACAATGTCACTCTCATTAATAAACCACTATAGTATTCCCGTTATGACATCACATTGTCACTCCCACTATGATGTCACACTGGTACTCCCATTTTAACATCACTTAGCCACTCCCATTATGACATCACACTGTCACTCATTAATAAACCACTATAATATTCCCATTATGACATCTCAATGTCACTCTCATTAATAAAACACTTCAATACTCCCATTATGACATCACAATGTCACTCTTATTAATAAACCACTATAGTATTCCCATTATGACATCATATTGTCACTCTCATTAATTAACCACTATAATACTCCCATTATGACATCACAATGTCACTCTCATTAATAAACCACTATAGTATTCCCATTATGACATCACATTGTCACTCCCACTATGACGTCACGCTGTTACTCCGATTTTAACATCACTTAGCCACTCCCATTTTGACATCACAATGTCACTCTCATTAATAAACCACTTTAATACTCCCATTATGACATCACATTAACACTCCTATTATGATGTCACAATGTCACTTTAATTTTAACATCACTTTGCCATTCCCATTTTAACATCACTTAGCCACTCCCATTTTGACATCACAATGCCACTCCCATTAATAAACCACTTTAATACTCCCATTATGACATCACAATGTCAATCTAATTAATAAAGCACTTTAATACTCCCATTATGACATCACAATGTCACTCTCATTAATAATCACTATAGTATTCCCATTATGACATCATATTCTCACTCCCACTATGACGTAACGCTGTTACTCCGATTTTAACATCACTTAGCCACTCCCATTATGACATCACAATGTCACTCTCATTAATAAACCACTTTAATACTTCCATTATGACATCACAATGTCACTCTCATTAATAAACCACTATAGTATTCCCATTATGACATCACATTGTCACTCCCACTATGATGTCACACTGTTACTCCCATTTTAACATCACTTAGCCACTCCCATTATGATATCACAATGTCACTCATTAATAAACCACTATAATACTCCCATTATGACATCACAATGTCACTCTTATTAATAAACCACTTTAGTACTTCCATTATGACATCACATTATCACTCCCATTAAGACATCACAATGTCAATCTAATTAATAAACCACTTTAATACTCCCATTATGACATCACAATGTCACTCTCATTAATAATCACTATAGTATTCCCATTATGACATCACATTCTCACTCCCACTATGACGTAATGCTGTTACTCCGATTTTAACATCACTTAGCCACTCCCATTAAGACATCACAATGTAACTCTCATTAATAAACCACTTTAATACTTCCATTATGACATCACAATATCACTCTTATTAATAAACCACTTTAGTACTTCCATTATGACATCACATTATCACTCCCATTATGATGTCACAATGTCACTCTCATTTTAACATCACTTTGCCATTCCCATTATGACATCACAATGTCACTCCCATTTTACCTTCACTTAGACACTCCCATTATGACATCACAATGTCACTCATTAATAAACCACTTTGATACTCCCATTGTGACATCACAATGTCACTCTCATTATTAAACCACTATAGTTTTCCCATTATGACATTACATTGTCTTTCCCACTATGATGTCACACTGTTACTCCCATTTTAACATTACTTAGCCACTCCCATTATGACATCACAATGTCACTCATTAATAAACCACTTTAATACAAAAATTATGACATCACAATGTCACTCTTATTAATAAACCACTTTAGTACTTCCATTATGACATCACATTATCACTCCCATTATAATGTCACAATGTCACTTTAATTTTAACATCACTTTGCCATTCCCATTATGACATCACAATGTCACTCCCATTTTACCCTCACTTTGCCACTCCCATTATGACATCACAATGCCACTCTCATTAACTAAAACACTGTAGTACTCACATTATGACATCACAATGTCACTCTCATTAATAAACCACTTTAATACTCTTATTATGACATCACAATGTCTATCTAAATAATAAATTAATATAGTATTCCCATTATGACATCACATTGTCACTCCCACTATGATGTCACACTGTTACTCCCATATTAACATCACAGCCACTCCCATTATGACATCACAATGTCACACATTAATAAACCACTTTAATACTCCCATTATGACATCACAATGTCACTCTCATTAATAAACCACTATAGTATTCCCATTATGACATCACATTGTCACTTCCACTATGACGTCACGCTGTTACTCCGATTTTAACATCACTTAGCCACTCCCATTATGACATCACAATGTCACTCATTAAAAATCCACTATAATACTCCCATTATGACATCACAATGTCACTCTCATTTATAAACCACTATAGTATTCCCTTTATGACATCACATTATCACTCCCACTATGATGTCACGCTGTTACTCCGATTTTAACATCACTTAGCCACTCCCATTTTGACATCACAATGTCACTCTCATTAATAAACCACTTTAATACTCCCATTATGACATTACAATGTCAATCTAATTAATAAACCACTTTAATACTCCCATTATGACATCACAATGTCACTCTCATTAATAAACCACTATAGTATTCCCATTATGACATCACATTCTCACTCCCACTATGACGTAGAGCTGTTACTCCGATTTTAACATCACTTAGCCACTCCCATTATGACATCACAATGTCACTGTCATTAATAAACCACTTTAATACTTCCATTATGACATCACAATGTCACTCTCATTAATAAACCCCTATAGTATTCCCGTTATGACATCACATTGTCACTCCCACTATGATGTCACACTGTTACTCCCATTTTATCATCACTTAGCCACTCCCATTATGACATCACAATGTCACTCATTAATAAACCACTATAATATTCCCATTATGACATCACAATGTCACTCTCATTAATAAAACACTTCAATACTCCCATTATGACATCACAATGTCACTCTTATTAATAAACCACTATAGTATTCCCATTATGACATCACATTGTCTCTCTCATTAATTAACCACTATAATACTCCCATCATGACATCACAATGTCACTCTCATTAATAAACCACTATAGTTTTCCCATTATGACATCACATTGTCACTCCCACTATGACGTCACGCTGTTACTCCGATTTTAACATCACTTAGCCACTCCCATTTTGACATCACAATGTCACTCTCATTAATAAACCACTTTAATACTCCCATTATGACATCACATTATCACTCCTATTATGATGTCACAATGTCACTTTAATTTTAACATCATTTTGCCATTCCCATTTTAACATCACTTAGCCACTCCCATTTTGACATCACAATGTCACTCTCATTAATAAACCACTTTAATACTCCCATTATGACATCACAATGTCAATCTAATTAATAAACCACTATAATACTCCCATTATGACTTCACAATGTCACTCTCATTAATAAACCACTATAGTATTCCCATTATGACATCACATTGTCACTCCCACTATGATTTCACACTGTTACTCCGATTTTAACATCACTTAGCCACTCCCATTATGACATCACAATGTCACTCATTAATAAACCACTATAATACTCCCATTATGACATCACAATGTCACTCTCATTAATAAACCACTATAATACTCCCATTATGACTTCACAATGTCACTCTCATTAATAAACCACTATAGTATTCCCATTATGACATCACATTGTCACTCCCACTATGACATCACGCTGTTACTCCGATTTTAACATCACTTAGCCACTCCCATTTTGACATCACAATGTCACTCTCATTAATAAACCACTTTAATACTCCCATTATGACATCACATTATCACTCCTATTATGATGTCACAATGTCACTTTAATTTTAACATCACTTTGCCATTCCCATTTTAACATCACTTAGCCACTCCCATTTTGACATCACAATGCCACTCCCATTAATAAACCACTTTAAAACTCCCATTATGACATCACAATGTCAATCTAATTAATAAAGCACTTTAATACTCCCATTATGACATCACAATGTCACTCTCATTAATAATCACTATAGTATTCCCATTATGACATCATATTCTCACTCCCACTATGACGTAACGCTGTTACTCCGATTTTAACATCACTTAGCCACTCCCATTATGACATCACAATGTCACTCTCATTAATAAACCACTTTAATACTTCCATTATGACATCACAATGTCACTCTCATTAATAAACCACTATAGTATTCCCATTATGACATCACATTGTCACTCCCACTATGATGTCACACTGTTACTCCCATTTTAACATCACTTAGCCACTCCCATTATGACATCACAATGTCACTCATTAATAAACCACTATAATACTCCCATTATGACATCACAATGTCACTCTTATTAATAAACCACTTTAGTACTTCCATTATGACATCACATTATCACTCCCATTAAGACATCACAATGTCAATCTAATTAATAAACCACTTTAATACTCCCATTATGACATCACAATGTCACTCTCATTAATAATCACTATAGTATTCCCATTATGACATCACATTCTCACTCCCACTATGACGTAACGCTGTTACTCCGATTTTAACATCACTTAGCCACTCCCATTAAGACATCACAATGTAACTCTCATTAATAAACCACTTTAATACTTCCATTATGACATCACAATGTCACTCTTATTAATAAACCACTTTAGTACTTCCATTATGACATCACATTATCACTCCCATTATGATGTCACAATGTCACTCTCATTTTAACATCACTTTGCCATTCCCATTATGACATCACAATGTCACTCCCATTTTACCTTCACTTAGACACTCCCATTATGACATCACAATGTCACTCATTAATAAACCACTTTAATACTCCCATTATGACATCACAATGTCACTCTCAATAATAAACCACTTTAATACTCCCGTTATGACATCACAATGTCACTCTCAATAATAAACCACTTTAATACTCCCGTTATGACATCACAATGTCAATCTAATTAATAAACCACTTTAATACTCCCATTATGACATCACAATGTCACTCTCATTAATAATCACTATAGTATTCCCATTATGACATCACATTCTCACTCCCACTATGACGTAACGCTGTTACTCCAATTTTAACATCTCTTAGCCACTCCCATTATGACAGCACAATGTCACTCTCATTAATAAACCACTTTAATACTTCCATTATGACATCACAATGTCACTCTCATTAATAAACCACTATAGTATTCCCATTATGACATCACAGTGTCACTCCCACTATGATGTCACACTGTTACTCCCATTTTAACATCACTTAGCCACTCCCATTATGACATCACAATGTCACTCATTAATAAACCACTATAATACTCCCATTATGACATCACAATGTCACTCTCATTAATAAAACACTATAATACTCCCATTATGACATCACAAACCACTATAGTATTCCCATTATGACATTACATTGTCTTTCCCACTATGACGTCACACTGTTACTCCCATTTTAACATTACTTAGCCACTCCCATTATGACATCACAATGTCATTCATTAATAAACCACTTTAGTACTTCCATTATGACATCACATTATCACTCCCATTATGATGTCACAATGTCACTTTAATTTTAACATCACTTTGCCATTCCCATTATGACATCACAATGTCACTCATTAAGAAACCACTATAATACTCCCATTATGACATCACATTGTCACTCTTATTAATAAACCACTTTAGTACTTCCATTATGACATCACATTATCACTCCCATTATGACATCACAATGTCAATCTAATTAATAAACCACTTTAATACTCCCATTATGACATCACAATGTCACTCTCATTAATAATCACTATAGTATTCCCATTATGACATCACATTCTCACTCCCACTATGACGTAACGCTGTTACTCCGATTTTAACATCACTTAGCCACTCCCATTATGACATCACAATGTCACTCTCATTAATAAACCACTTTAATACTTCCATTATGACATCACAATGTCACTCTCATTAATAAACCACTATAGTATTCCCATTATGACATCACATTGTCACTCCCACTATGATGTCACACTGTTACTCCCATTTTAACATCACTTAGCCACTCCCATTATGACATCACAATGTCACTCATTACTAAACCACTATAATACTCCCATTATGACATCACAATGTCACTCTTATTAATAAACCACTTTAGTACTTCCATTATGACATCACATTATCACTCCTTTTATGATGTCACAATGTCACTTTAATTTTAACATCACTTTGCCATTCCCATTTTAACATCACTTAGCCACTCCCATTTTGACATCACAATGTCACTCTCATTAATAAACCACTTTAATACTCCCATTATGACATCACAATGTCAATCTAATTAATAAACCACTTTAATACTCCCATTATGACATCACAATGTCACTCTCATTAATAATCACTATAGTATTCCCATTATGACATCACATTCTCACTCCCAATATGATGTCACAAGGTCACTTTAATTTTAACATCACTTTGCCATTCCCATTATGACATCACAATGTCACTCCCATTTTACCTTCACTTAGCCACTCCCAGTATGACATCACAATGTCACTCTCATTAATAAACCACTTTGATACTCCCATTGTGACATCACAATGTCACTCTCATAATTAAACCACTATAGTTTTCCCATTATGACATTGCATTGTCTTTCCCACTATGATGTCACACTGTTACTCCCATTTTAACATTACTTAGCCACTCCCATTATGACATCACAGTGTCACTCATTAATAAACCACTTTAATACAAAAATTATGACATCACAATGTCACTCTCATTGTTAAACCACTTTTGTACTCCCATTATGACATCACATTATCACTCCCATTATGATGTCACAATGTCACTTTCATTTTAACATTACTTTGCCACTCCCGTTATGATATCACAATGTCACTCCCATTTTAACATCACTTAGCCACTCCCATTATGACATCACAATGTCACTCATTAATAAACCACTTTAATACTCCCATTATGACATCACAATGTCACTCTCAATAATAAACCACTTTAATACTCCCGTTATGACATCACAATGTCAATCTAATTAATAAACCACTTTAATACTCCCATTATGACATCACAATGTCACTCTCATTAATAATCACTATAGTATTCCCATTATGACATCACATTCTCACTCCCACTATGACGTAACGCTGTTACTCCAATTTTAACATCTCTTAGCCACTCCCATTATGACAGCACAATGTCACTCTCATTAATAAACCACTTTAATACTTCCATTATGACATCACAATGTCACTCTCATTAATAAACCACTATAGTATTCCCATTATGACATCACATTGTCACTCCCACTATGACGTCACGCTGTTACTCCGATTTTAACATCACTTAGCCACTCCCATTTTGACATCACAATGTCACTCTCATTAATAAACCACTTTAATACTCCCATTATGACATCACATTAACACTCCTATTATGATGTCACAATGTCACTTTAATTTTAACATCACTTTGCCATTCCCATTTTAACATCACTTAGCCACTCCCATTTTGACATCACAATGCCACTCCCATTAATAAACCACTTTAATACTCCCATTATGACATCACAATGTCAATCTAATTAATAAAGCACTTTAATACTCCCATTATGACATCACAATGTCACTCTCATTAATAATCACTATAGTATTCCCATTATGACATCATATTCTCACTCCCACTATGACGTAACGCTGTTACTCCGATTTTAACATCACTTAGCCACTCCCATTATGACATCACAATGTCACTCTCATTAATAAACCACTTTAATACTTCCATTATGACATCACAATGTCACTCTCATTAATAAACCACTATAGTATTCCCATTATGACATCACATTGTCACTCCCACTATGATGTCACACTGTTACTCCCATTTTAACATCACTTAGCCACTCCCATTATGATATCACAATGTCACTCATTAATAAACCACTATAATACTCCCATTATGACATCACAATGTCACTCTTATTAATAAACCACTTTAGTACTTCCATTATGACATCACATTATCACTCCCATTAAGACATCACAATGTCAATCTAATTAATAAACCACTTTAATACTCCCATTATGACATCACAATGTCACTCTCATTAATAATCACTATAGTATTCCCATTATGACATCACATTCTCACTCCCACTATGATGTAATGCTGTTACTCCGATTTTAACATCACTTAGCCACTCCCATTAAGACATCACAATGTAACTCTCATTAATAAACCACTTTAATACTTCCATTATGACATCACAATATCACTCTTATTAATAAACCACTTTAGTACTTCCATTATGACATCACATTATCACTCCCATTATGATGTCACAATGTCACTCTCATTTTAACATCACTTTGCCATTCCCATTATGACATCACAATGTCACTCCCATTTTACCTTCACTTAGACACTCCCATTATGACATCACAATGTCACTCATTAATAAACCACTTTGATACTCCCATTGTGACATCACAATGTCACTCTCATTATTAAACCACTATAGTTTTCCCATTATGACATTACATTGTCTTTCCCACTATGATGTCACACTGTTACTCCCATTTTAACATTACTTAGCCACTCCCATTATGACATCACAATGTCACTCATTAATAAACCACTTTAATACAAAAATTATGACATCACAATGTCACTCTTATTAATAAACCACTTTAGTACTTCCATTATGACATCACATTATCACTCCCATTATAATGTCACAATGTCACTTTAATTTTAACATCACTTTGCCATTCCCATTATGACATCACAATGTCACTCCCATTTTACCCTCACTTTGCCACTCCCATTATGACATCACAATGCCACTCTCATTAACTAAAACACTGTAGTACTCACATTATGACATCACAATGTCACTCTCATTAATAAACCACTTTAATACTCTTATTATGACATCACAATGTCTATCTAAATAATAAATTAATATAGTATTCCCATTATGACATCACATTGTCACTCCCACTATGATGTCACACTGTTACTCCCATATTAACATCACAGCCACTCCCATTATGACATCACAATGTCACACATTAATAAACCACTTTAATACTCCCATTATGACATCACAATGTCACTCTCATTAATAAACCACTATAGTATTCCCATTATGACATCACATTGTCACTTCCACTATGACGTCACGCTGTTACTCCGATTTTAACATCACTTAGCCACTCCCATTATGACATCACAATGTCACTCATTAAAAAACCACTATAATACTCCCATTATGACATCACAATGTCACTCTCATTTATAAACCACTATAGTATTCCCTTTATGACATCACATTATCACTCCCACTATGATGTCACGCTGTTACTCCGATTTTAACATCACTTAGCCACTCCCATTTTGACATCACAATGTCACTCTCATTAATAAACCACTTTAATACTCCCATTATGACATTACAATGTCAATCTAATTAATAAACCACTTTAATACTCCCATTATGACATCACAATGTCACTCTCATTAATAAACCACTATAGTATTCCCATTATGACATCACATTCTCACTCCCACTATGACGTAGCGCTGTTACTCCGATTTTAACATCACTTAGCCACTCCCATTATGACATCACAATGTCACTGTCATTAATAAACCACTTTAATACTTCCATTATGACATCACAATGTCACTCTCATTAATAAACCCCTATAGTATTCCCGTTATGACATCACATTGTCACTCCCACTATGATGTCACACTGTTACTCCCATTTTATCATCACTTAGCCACTCCCATTATGACATCACAATGTCACTCATTAATAAACCACTATAATATTCCCATTATGACATCACAATGTCACTCTCATTAATAAAACACTTCAATACTCCCATTATGACATCACAATGTCACTCTAATTAATAAACCACTATAGTATTCCCATTATGACATCACATTGTCTCTCTCATTAATTAACCACTATAATACTCCCATCATGACATCACAATGTCACTCTCATTAATAAACCACTATAGTTTTCCCATTATGACATCACATTGTCACTCCCACTATGACGTCACGCTGTTACTCCGATTTTAACATCACTTAGCCACTCCCATTTTGACATCACAATGTCACTCTCATTAATAAACCACTTTAATACTCCCATTATGACATCACATTATCACTCCTATTATGATGTCACAATGTCACTTTAATTTTAACATCATTTTGCCATTCCCATTTTAACATCACTTAGCCACTCCCATTTTGACATCACAATGTCACTCTCATTAATAAACCACTTTAATACTCCCATTATGACATCACAATGTCAATCTAATTAATAAACCACTATAATACTCCCATTATGACTTCACAATGTCACTCTCATTAATAAACCACTATAGTATTCCCATTATGACATCACATTGTCACTCCCACTATGATTTCACACTGTTACTCCGATTTTAACATCACTTAGCCACTCCCATTATGACATCACAATGTCACTCATTAATAAACCACTATAATACTCCCATTATGACATCACAATGTCACTCTCATTAATAAACCACTATAATACTCCCATTATGACTTCACAATGTCACTCTCATTAATAAACCACTATAGTATTCCCATTATGACATCACATTGTCACTCCCACTATGACATCACGCTGTTACTCCGATTTTAACATCACTTAGCCACTCCCATTTTGACATCACAATGTCACTCTCATTAATAAACCACTTTAATACTCCCATTATGACATCACATTATCACTCCTATTATGATGTCACAATGTCACTTTAATTTTAACATCACTTTGCCATTCCCATTTTAACATCACTTAGCCACTCCCATTTTGACATCACAATGCCACTCCCATTAATAAACCACTTTAATACTCCCATTATGACATCACAATGTCAATCTAATTAATAAAGCACTTTAATACTCCCATTATGACATCACAATGTCACTCTCATTAATAATCACTATAGTATTCCCATTATGACATCATATTCTCACTCCCACTATGACGTAACGCTGTTACTCCAATTTTAACATCACTTAGCCACTCCCATTATGACATCACAATGTCACTCTCATTAATAAACCACTTTAATACTTCCATTATGACATCACAATGTCACTCTCATTAATAAACCACTATAGTATTCCCATTATGACATCACATTGTCACTCCCACTATGATGTCACACTGTTACTCCCATTTTAACATCACTTAGCCACTCCCATTATGACATCACAATGTCACTCATTAATAAACCACTATAATACTCCCATTATGACATCACAATGTCACTCTTATTAATAAACCACTTTAGTACTTCCATAATGACATCACATTATCACTCCCATTAAGACATCACAATGTCAATCTAATTAATAAACCACTTTAATACTCCCATTATGACATCACAATGTCACTCTCATTAATAATCACTATAGTATTCCCATTATGACATCACATTCTCACTCCCACTATGACGTAACGCTGTTACTCCGATTTTAACATCACTTAGCCACTCCCATTAAGACATCACAATGTAACTCTCATTAATAAACCACTTTAATACTTCCATTATGACATCACAATGTCACTCTTATTAATAAACCACTTTAGTACTTCCATTATGACATCACATTATCACTCCCATTATGATGTCACAATGTCACTCTCATTTTAACATCACTTTGCCATTCCCATTATGACATCACAATGTCACTCCCATTTTACCTTCACTAAGACACTCCCATTATGACATCACAATGTCACTCATTAATAAACCACTTTGATACTCCCATTGTGACATCACAATGTCACTCTCATTATTAAACCACTATAGTTTTCCCATTATGACATTACATTGTCTTTCCCACTATGACATCACATTGCCACTCCCACTATGACGTCACACTGTTACTCCCATTTTAACATTACTTAGCCACTCCCATTATGACATCACAATGTCACTCTTATTAATAAACCACTTTAGTACTTCCATTATGACATCACATTATCACTCCCATTATAATGTCACAATGTCACTTTAATTTTAACATCACTTTGCCATTCCCATTATGACATCACAATGTCACTCCCATTTTACCCTCACTTAGCCACTCCCATTATGACATCACAATGCCACTCTCATTAACCAAAACACTGTAGTACTCACATTATGACATCACAATGTCACTCTCATTAATAAACCACTTTAATACTCTTATTATGACATCACAATGTCTATCTCAATAATAAATTAATATAGTATTCCCATTATGACATCACATTGTCACTCCCACTATGATGTCACACTGTTACTCCCATATTAACATCACAGCCACTCCCATTATGACATCACAATGTCACACATTAATAAACCACTTTAATACTCCCATTATGACATCACAATGTCACTCTCATTAATAAACCACTATAGTATTCCCATTATGACATCACATTGTCACTTCCACTATGACGTCACGCTGTTACTCCGATTTTAACATCACTTAGCCACTCCCATTATGACATCACAATGTCACTCATTAAAAAACCACTATAATACTCCCATTATGACATCACAATGTCACTCTCATTTATAAACCACTATAGTATTCCCTTTATGACATCACATTATCACTCCCACTATGACGTCACGCTGTTACTCCGATTTTAACATCACTTAGCCACTCCCATTTTGACATCACAATGTCACTCTCATTAATAAACCACTTTAATACTCCCATTATGACATTACAATGTCAATCTAATTAATAAACCACTTTAATACTCCCATTATGACATCACAATGTCACTCTCATTAATAAACCACTATAGTATTCCCATTATGACATCACATTCTAACTCCCACTATGATGTAGCGCTGTTACTCCGATTTTAACATCACTTAGCCACTCCCATTATGACATCACAATGTCACTGTCATTAATAAACCACTTTAATACTTCCATTATGACATCACAATGTCACTCTCATTAATAAACCCCTATAGTATTCCCGTTATGACATCACATTGTCACTCCCACTATGATGTCACACTGTTACTCCCATTTTATCATCACTTAGCCACTCCCATTATGACATCACAATGTCACTCATTAATAAACCACTATAATATTCCCATTATGACATCACAATGTCACTCTCAATAATAAAACACTTCAATACTCCCATTATGACATCACAATGTCACTCTTATTAATAAACCACTATAGTATTCCCATTATGACATCACATTGTCTCTCTCATTAATTAACCACTATAATACTCCCATTATGACATCACAATGTCACTCTCATTAATAAACCACTATAGTATTCCCATTATGACATCACATTGTCACTCCCACTATGACGTCACGCTGTTACTCCGATTTTAACATCAATTAGCCACTCCCATTTTGACATCACAATGTCACTCTCATTAATAAACCACTTTAATACTCCCATTATGACATCACATTATCACTCCTATTATGATGTCACAATGTCACTTTAATTTTAACATCATTTTGCCATTCCCATTTTAACATCACTTAGCCACTCCCATTTTGACATCACAATGTCACTCTCATTATTAAACCACTTCAATACTCCCATTATGACATCACAATGTCACTCTTATTAATAAACCACTATAGTATTCCCATTATGACATCACATTGTCTCTCTCATTAATTACCACTATAATACTCCCATTATGACATCACAATGTCACTCTCATTAATAAACCACTATAGTATTCCCATTATGACATCACATTGTCACTCCCACTATGACGTCACGCTGTTACTCCGATTTTAACATCACTTAGCCACTCCCATTTTGACATCACAATGTCACTCTCATTAATAAACCACTTTAATACTCCCATTATGACATCACATTATCACTCCTATTATGATGTCACAATGTCACTTTAATTTTAACATCATTTTGCCATTCCCATTTTAACATCACTTAGCCACTCCCATTTTGACATCACAATGTCACTCTCATTAATAAACCACTTTAATACTCCCATTATGACATCACAATGTCAATCTAATTAATAAACCACTATAATACTCCCATTATGACTTCACAATGTCACTCTCATTAATAAACCACTATAGTATTCCCATTATGACATCACATTGTCACTCCCACTATGATTTCACACTGTTACTCCGATTTTAACATCACTTAGCCACTCCCATTATGACATCACAATGTCACTCATTAATAAACCACTATAATTCTCCCATTATGACATCACAATGTCACTCTCATTAATAAACCACTATAATACTCCCATTATGACTTCACAATGTCACTCTCATTAATAAACCACTATAGTATTCCCATTATGACATCACATTGTCACTCCCACTATGACATCACGCTGTTACTCCGATTTTAACATCACTTAGCCACTCCCATTTTGACATCACAATGTCACTCTCATTAATAAACCACTTTAATACTCCCATTATGACATCACAATGTCAATCTAATTAATAAACCACTTTAATACTCCCATTATGACATCACAATGTCACTCTCATTAATAAACCACTATAGTATTCCCATTATGACATCACATTCTCACTCCCACTATGAAGTAGCGCTGTTACTCCGATTTTAACATCACTTAGCCACTCCCATTATGACATCACAATGTCACTCTCATTAATAAACCACTTTAATACTTCCATTATGACATCACAATGTCACTCTCATTAATAAACCACTATAGTATTCCCATAATGACATCACATTCTCACTCCCACTATGACGTAGCGCTGTTACTCCGATTTTAACATCACTTAGCCACTCCCATTATGACATCACAATGTCACTCTCATTAATAAACCACTTTAATACTTCCATTATGACATCACAATATCACTCTCATTAATAAACCACTATAGTATTCCCATTATGACATCACATTGTCACGCCCACTATGATGTCACACTGTTACTTCCATTTTAACATCACTTAGCCACTCCCATTATGACATCACAATGTCACTCATTAATAAACCACTATAATACTCCCATTATGACATCACAATGTCACTCTCATTAATAAAACACTTCAATACTCCCATTATGACATCACAATGTCACTCTTATTAATAAACCACTATAGTTTTCCCATTATGATATCACATTGTCACTCTCATTAATAAACCACTATAATACTCCCATTATGACATCACAATGTCACTCTCATTAATAAACCACTATATTATTCCCATTATGACATCACATTGTCACTCCCACTATGACGTCACGCTGTTACTCCGATTTTAACATCACTTAGCCACTCCCATTTTGACATCACAATGTTACTCTCATTAATAAACCACTTTAATACTCCCATTATGACATCACAATGTCAATCTAATTAATAAACCACTTTAATACTCCCATTATGACATCACAATGTCAGTCTCATTAATAATCACTATAGTATTATCATTATGACATCACATTCTCACTCCCACTATGACGTAACACTGTTACTCCGATTTTAACATCACTTAGCCACTCCCATTATGACATCACAATGTCACTCTCATTAATAAACCACTTTAATACTTCCATTATGACATCACAATTTCACTCTCATTAATAAACCACTATAGTATTCCCATTACGACATCACATTGTCACTCCCACTATGCTTTCACACTGTTACTCCCATTTTAACATCACTTAGCCACTCCCATTATGACATCACAATGTCACTCATTAATAAACCACTATAATACTCCCATTATGACATCACAATGTCACTCTTATTAATAAACCACTTTAGTACTTCCATTATGACATCACTGTCCCTCTCATTAATAAACCACTATAGTATTCCCATTATGACATCACATTGTCACTCCCACTATGATGTCACACTGTTACTCCCATTTTAACATCACTTAGCCACTCCCATTATGACATCACAATGTCACTCATTAATAAACCACTATAATACTCCCATTATGACATCACAATGTCACTCTTATTAATAAACCACTTTAGTACTTCCATTATGACATCACATTATCACTCCCATTATGACATCACAATGTCAATCTAATTAATAAACCACTTTAATACTCCCATTATGACATCACAATGTCACTCTCATTAATAATCACTATAGTATTCCCATTATGACATCACATTGTCACTCCCACTATGATGTCACACTGTTACTCCCAATTTAACATCACTTAGCCACTCCCATTATGACATCACAATGTCACTCATTAATAAACCACTATAATACTCCTATTATGACATCACAATGTCACTCTTATTAATAAACCACTTTAGTACTTCCATTATGACATCACATTATCACTCCCATTATATTGTCACAATGTCACTTTCATTTTAACATCACTTTGCCATTCCCATTATGACATCACAATGTCACTCCCATTTTACCTTCACTTAGCCACTCCCATTATGACATCACAATGTCACTCTCATTAATAAACCACTTTGATACTCCCATTGTGACATCACAATGTCACTCTCATTATTAAACCACTATAGTTTTCCCATTATGACATTACATTGTCTTTCCCACTATGACATCACATTGCCACTCCCACTATGATGTCACACTGTTACTCCCATTTTAACATTACTTAGCCACTCCCATTATGACATCACAATGTCACTCAATAATAAACCACTTTAATACAAAAATTATGACATCACAATGTCACTCTTATTAATAAACCACTTTAGTACTTCCATTATGACATCACATTATCACTCCCATTATAATGTCACAATGTCACTTTAATTTTAACATCACTTTGCCATTCCCATTATGACATCACAATGTCACTCCCATTTTACCCTCACTTAGCCACTCCCATTATGACATCACAATGCCACTGTCATTAACCAAAACATTGTAGTACTCACATTATGACATCACAATGTCACTTTCATTAATAAACCACTTTAATACTCTTATTATGACATCACAATGTCTATTTCAATAATAAATTAATATAGTATTCCCATTATGACATCACATTGTCACTCCCAGTATGATGTCACACTGTTACTCCCATATTAACATCACAGCCACTCCCATTATGACATCACAATGTCACTCTCATTAATAAACCACTATAGTATTCCCATTATGACATCACATTGTTACTCCCACTATGACGTCACGCTGTTACTACGATTTTAACATCACTTAGCCACTCCCATTTTGACATCACAATGTCACTCTCATTAATAAACCACTTTAATACTCCCATTATGACATCACAATGTCAATCTAATTAATAAACCACTTTAATACTCCCATTATGACATCACAATGTCACTCTCATTAATAAACCACTTTAATACTCCCATTATGACATCACAATGTCACTCTCATTAATAAACCACTATAGTATTTCCATTATGACATCACATTCTCACTCCCACTATGACGTAGCGCTGTTACTCCGATTTTAACACTTAGCCACTCCCATTATGACATCACAATGTCACTCTCATTAATAGACCACTTTAATACTTCCATTATAACATCACAATGTCACTCTCATTAATAAAACACTTCAATACTCCCATTATGACATCACAATGTCACTCTTATTAATAAACCACTATAGTATTCCCATTATGACAAAACATTGTCACTCTCATTAATTAACCACTATAAAACTCCCATTATGACATCACAATGTCACTCTCATTAATAAACCACTATAGTATTCCCATTATGACATCACATTGTTACTCCCACTATGACGTCACGCTGTTACTACGATTTTAACATCACTTAGCCACTCCCATTTTGACATCACAATGTCACTCTCATTAATAAACCACTTTAATACTCCCATTATGACATCACAATGTCAATCTAATTAATAAACCACTTTAATACTCCCATTATGACATCACAATGTCACTCTCATTAATAATCACTATAGTATTCCCATTATGACATCACATTCTCACTCCCACTATGACATAACGCTGTTACTTCGATTTTAACATCACTTAGCTACTCCCATTATGACATCACAATGTCACTCTCATTAATAAACCACTTTGATACTCCCATTGTGACATCACAATGTCACTCTCATTATTAAACCACTATAGTTTTCCCATTATGACATTACATTGTCTTTCCCACTATGACATCACATTGCCACTCCCACTATGATGTCACACTGTTACTCCCATTTTAACATTACTTAGCCACTCCCATTATGACATCACAATGTCACTCATTAATAAACCACTTTAATACAAAAATTATGACATCACAATGTCACTCTCATTGTTAAACCACTTTAGTACTCCCATTATGACATCACATTATCACTCCCATTATGATGTCACAATGTCACTTTCATTTTAACATTACTTTGCCACTCCCATTATGACATCACAATGTCACTCCCATTTTAACATCACTTAGCCACTCCCATTATGACATCACAATGTCACTCATTAATAAACCACTTTAATACTCCCATTATGACATCACAATGTCACTCTCATTAATAAACCACTTTAATACTCCCGTTATGACATCACAATGTCAATCTAATTAATAAACCACTTTAATACTCCCATTATGACATCACAATGTCACTCTCATTAATAATCACTATAGTATTCCCATTATGACATCACAATGTCACTCCCACTATGACGTCACGCTGTTACTCCGATTTTAACATCACTTAGCCACTCCCATTATGACATCACAATGTCACTCTCATTAATAAACCACTATTATACTCCCATTATGACATGACAATGTCACTCTCATTAATAAACCACTTTAGTACTCCCATTATGACATCACATTGTCACTCCCACTATGACGTCACGCTGTTACTCCGATTTTAACATCACTTAGCCACTTCCATTAGGACATCACAATGTCACTCTCATTAATAAACCACTTTAATACTCCAATTATGACATCACAATGTCACTCTCATTGATAAACCACTTTAGTACTCCCATTATGACATCACATTATCACTCCCATTATGATATCACAATGTCACTTTCATTTTAACATTACTTTGCCACTCCCATTATGACATCACAATGTCACTCCCATTTTAACATCACTTAGCCACTCCCATTATGACATCACAATGTCACTCATTAATAAACCACTTTAATACTCCCATTATGACATCACAATGTCACTCTCATTAATAAACCACTATAGTATTCCCATTATGACATCACATTGTCACTCCCACTATGACGTCACGCTGTTATTCCGATTTTAACATCACTTAGCCACTCCCATTTTGACATCACAATGTCACTCTCATTAATAAACCACTTTAATACTCCCATTATGACATCACAATGTCAATCTAATTAATAAACCACTTTAATACTCCCATTATGACATCACAATGTCACTCTCATTAATAATCACTATAGTATTCCCATTATGACATCACATTCTCACTCCCACTATGATGTCACACTGTTACTCCCATTTTAACATCACATAGCCACTCCCATTATGACATCACAATGTCACTCATTAATAAACCACTTTAATACTTCCATTATGACATCACAATGTCACTCTCATTACTAAACCACTTTAGTACTTCCATTATGACATCACATTATCACTCCTATTATGATGTCACAATGTCACTTTAATTTTAACATCACTTTGCCATTCCCATTTTAACATCACTTAGCCACTCCCATTTTGACATCACAAAGCCACTCTCATTAATAAACCACTTTCATACTCCCATTATGACATCACAATGTCAATCTAATTAATAAACCACTTTAATACTCCCATTATGACATCACAATGTCACTCTCATTAATAATCACTATAGTATTCCCATTATGACATCATATTCTCACTCCCACTATGACGTAACACTGTTGCTCCGATTTTAACATCACTTAGCCACTCCCATTATGACATCACAATGTCACTCTCATTAATAAACCACTTTAATACTTCCATTATGACATCACAATGTCACTCTCATTAATAAACCACTATAGTGTTCCCATTATGACATCACATTGTCACTCACACTATGATGTCACACTGTTACTCCCATTTTAACATCACTTAGCCACTCCCATTATGACATCACAATGTCACTCATTAATAAACCACTATAATACTCCCATTATGACATCACAATGTCACTCTTATTAATAAACCACTTTAGTACTTCCATTATGACATCACATTATCACTCCCATTAAGACATCACAATGTCAATCTAATTAATAAACCACTTTAATACTCCCATTATGACATCACAATGTCACTCTCATTAATAATCACTATAGTATTCCCATTATGACATCACATTCTGACTCCCACTATGACGTAACGCTGTTACTCCAATTTTAACATCACTTAGCCACTCCCATTATGACATCACAATGTAACTCTCATTAATAAACCACTTTAATACTTCCATTATGACATCACAATGTCACTCTTATTAATAAACCACTTTAGTACTTCCATTAAGACATCACATTATCACTCCCATTATGATGTCACAATGTCACTATCATTTTAACATCACTTTGCCATTCCCATTATGACATCACAATGTCACTCCCATTTTACCTTCACTTAGCCACTCCCATTATGACATCACAATGTCACTCATTAATAAACCACTTTGATACTCCCATTGTGACATCACAATGTCACTCTCATTATTAAACCACTATAGTTTTTCCATTATGACATTACATTGTCTTTCCCACTATGACATCACATTGCCACTCCCACTATGATGTCACACTGTTACTCCCATTTTAACATTACTTAGCCACTCCCATTATGACATCACAATGTCACTCATTAATAAACCACTTTAATACAAAAATTATGACATCACAATGTCACTCTTATTAATAAACCACTTTAGTACTTCCATTATGACATCACATTATCACTCCCATTATAATGTCACAATGTCACTTTAATTTTAACATCACTTTGCCATTCCCATTATGACATCACAATGTCACTCCCATTTTACCCTCACTTAGCCACTCCCATTATGACATCACAATGCCACTCTCATTAAACAAAACACTGTAGTACTCACATTATGACATCACAATGTCACTCTCATTAATAAACCACTTTATTACTCTAATTATGACATCACAATGTCTATCTCAATAATAAATTAATATAGTATTCCCATTATGACATCACATTGTCACTCCCACTATGATGTCACACTGTTTCTCCCATATTAACATCACAGCCACTCCCATTATGACATTACAATGTCAATCTAATTAATAAACCACTTTAATACTCCCATTATGACATCACAATGTCACTCTCATTAATAAACCACTATAGTATTCCCATTATGACATCACATTCTCACTCCCACTATGACGTAGCGCTGTTACTCCGATTTTAACATCACTTAGCCACTCCCATTATGAAATCACAATGTCACTGTCATTAATAAACCACTTTAATACTTCCATTATGACATCACAATGTCACTCTCATTAATAAACCACTATAGTATTCCCATTATGACATCACATTGTCACTCCCACTATGATGTCACACTGTTACTCCCATTTTAACATCACTTAGCCACTCCCATTATGACATCACAATGTCAATCTAATTAATAAACCACTTTAATACTCCCATTATGACATCACAATGTCACTCCCACTATGATGTCACACTGTTACTCCCATTTTATCATCACTTAGCCACTCCCATTATGACATCACAATGTCACTCATTAATAAACCACTATAATATTCCCATTATGACATCACAATGTCACTCTCATTAATAAAACACTTCAATACTCCCATTATGACATCACAATGTCACTCTTATTAATAAACCACTATAGTATTCCCATTATGACATCACATTGTCACTCCCACTATGACGTCACGCTGTTACTCCGATTTTAACATCACTTAGCCACTCCCATTTTGACATCACAATGTCACTCTCATTAATAAACCACTATAGTATTCCCATTATGACATCACATTGTCACTCCCACTATGATGTCACACTGTTACTCCCATTTTAACATCACTTAGCCACTCCCATTATGACATCACAATGTCAATCTAATTAATAAACCACTTTAATACTCCCATTATGACATCACAATGTCACTCTCATTAATAATCACTATAGTATTCCCATTATGACATCACATTCTCACTCCCACTATGACGTAACGCTGTTACTCCGAATTTAACATAACTTAGCCACTCCCATTATGACATCACAATGTCAATCTCATTAATAAACCTCTTTAATACTTCCATTATGACATCACAATGTCACTCTCATTGATAAACCACTATAGTATTCCCATTATAACATCACATTGTCACTCCCACTATGATGTCACACTGTTACTCCCATTTTAACATTACTTAGCCACTCCCATTTTGACATCACAATGTCACTCTCATTAATAAACCACTTTAATACTCCCATTATGACATCACAATGTCAATCTAATTAATAAACCACTTTAATGCTCCCATTATGACATCACAATGTCACTCTCATTAATAATCACTATAGTATTCCCATTATGACATCACATTCTCACTCCCACTATTACGTAACACTGTTACTCCAATTTTAACATCACTTAGCCACTCCCATTATGACATCACAATGTCACTCTCATTAATAAACCACTTTAATACTTCCATTATGACATCACAATGTCACTCTCATTAATAAACTACTATAGTTTTCCCATTATGACATCGCATTGTCACTCCCACTATGATGTCACACTGTTACTCCCATTTTAACATCACTTAGCCACTCCCATTTTGACATCACAATGTCACTCTCATTAATAAACCACTTTAATACTCCCATTATGACATCACAATGTCAATCTAATTAATAAACCACTTTAATACACCCATTATGACATCACAATGTCACTCTCATTAATAATCACTATAGTATTCCCATTATGACATCACATTCCCACTCCCACTATGACGTAACGTTGTTACTCTGATTTTAACATCACTTAGCCACTCCCATTATGACATCACAATGTAACTCTCATTAATAAACCACTTTAATACTTCCATTATGACATCACATTATCACTCCCCTTATGATGTCACTTTCATTTTAACATCACTTTGCCATTCCCATTATGACATCACAATGTCACTCCCATTTTACCTTCACTTAGCCACTCCCATTGTGACATCACAATGTCACTCTCATTATTAAACCACTATAGTTTTCCCATTATGACATTATATTGTCTTTCCCACTATGACATCACATTGCCACTCCCACTATGATGTCACACTGTTACTCCCATTTTAACATTACTTAGCCACTCCCATTATGACATCACAATGTCACTCTTATTAATAAACCACTTTAGTACTTCCATTATGACATCACATTTTCACTCCCATTATAATGTCACAATGGCACTTTAATTTTAACATCACTTTGCCATTCCCATTATGACATCACAATGTCACTCCCATTTTACCCTCACTTAGCCCCTCCCATTATGACATCACAATGCCACTCTCATTAACCAAATCACTGTAGTACTCACATTATGACATCACAATGTCACTTTCATTAATAAACCACTATAATACTCCCATTATGACATCACAATGTCTATCTCAATAATAATTTAATATAGTATTCCCATTATGACATCACATTGTCACTTCCACTATGACGTCACGCTTTTACTCCGATTTTAACATCACTTAGCCACTCCCATTATGACATCACAATGTCACTCTCATTAATAAACCACTATAATACTCCCATTATGACATCACAATGTCACTCTCATTAATAAAACACTTCAATACTCCCATTATGACATCACAATGTCACTCTTATTAATAAACCACTATAGTATTCCCATTATGACATCACATTGTCACTCATTAATTAACCACTATAATACTCCCATTATGACATCACAATGTCACTCTCATTAATAAACCACTATAGTATTCCCATTATGACATCACATTGTCACTCCCACTATGACGTCACGCTGTTACTCCGATTTTAACATCACTTAGCCACTTTCATTTTGACATCACAATGTCACTCTTATTAATAAACCACTTTAATACTCCCATTATGACATCACAATGTCAATCTAATTAATAAACCACTTTAATACTCCCATTAATGCATCACAATGTCACTCTCATTAATAATCACTATAGCATTCCCATTATGACATCACATTCTCACTCCCACTATGACGTAACGCTGTTACTCCGATTTTAACATCACTTAGCCACTCCCATTATGACATCACAATGTCACTCTCATTAATAAACCACTTTAATACTTCCATTATGACATCACAATGTCACTCTCATTAATAAACGACTATAGTATTCCCATTATGACTTCACATTGTCACTCCCACTATGATGTAACACGGTTACTCCCATTTTAACATCACTTAGCCATCACATTGTCACTCCCACTATGATGTCACACTGTTACTCCCATTTTAACATCACTTAGCCACTCCCATTATGACATCACAATATCACTCATTAATAAACCACTATAATACTCCCATTATGACATCACAATGTCACTCTTATTAATAAACCACTTTAGTACTTCCATTATGACATCACATTATCACTCCTATTATGATGTCACAATGTCACTTTAATTTTAACATCACTTTGCCATTCCCATTTTAACATCACTTAGCCACTCCCATTTTGACATCACAATGTCACTCTCATTAATAAACCACTTTAATGCTCCCATTATGACATCACAATGTCAATCTAATTAATAAAACCACTTTAATACTCCCATTATGACATCACAATGTCACTCTCATTAAAAATCACTATAGTATTCCCATTATGACATCACATTGTCACTCCCACTATGATGTCACACTGTTACTCCCATTTTAACATCACTTAGCCACTCCCATTATGACATCACAATGTCACTCATTAATAAACCACTATAATACTCCCATTATGACATCACATTGTCACTCTTATTAATAAACCACTTTAGTACTTCCATTATGACATCACATTATCACTCCCATTATGACATCACAATGTCAATCTAATTAATAAACCACTTTAATACTCCCATTATGACATCACAATGTCACTCTCATTAATAATCACTATAGTATTCCCATTATGACATCACATTCTCACTCCCACTATGACGTAACGCTGTTACTCCGATTTTAACATCACTTAGCCACTCCCATTATGACATCACAATGTCACTCTCATTAATAAACCACTTTAATACTTCCATTATGACATCACAATGTCACTCTCATTAATAAACCACTATAGTATTCCCATTATGACATCACATTGTCACTCCCACTATGATGTCACACTGTTACTCCCATTTTAACATCACTTAGCCACTCCCATTATGACATCACAATGTCACTCATTACTAAACCACTATAATACTCCCATTATGACATCACAATGTCACTCTTATTAATAAACCACTTTAGTACTTCCATTATGACATCACATTATCACTCCTATTATGATGTCACAATGTCACTTTAATTTTAACATCACTTTGCCATTCCCATTTTAACATCACTTAGCCACTCCCATTTTGACATCACAATGTCACTCTCATTAATAAACCACTTTAATACTCCCATTATGACATCACAATGTCAATCTAATTAATAAACCACTTTAATACTCCCATTATGACATCACAATGTCACTCTCATTAATAATCACTATAGTATTCCCATTATGACATCACATTCTCACTCCCACTATGATGTCACAATGTCACTTTAATTTTAACATCACTTTGCCATTCCCATTATGACATCACAATGTCACTCCCATTTTACCTTCACTTAGCCACGCCCAGTATGACATCACAATGTCACTCTCATTAATAAACCACTTTGATACTCCCATTGTGACATCACAATGTTACTCTCATAATTAAACCACTATAGTTTTCCCATTATGACATTGCATTGTCTTTCCCACTATGACGTCACACTGTTACTCCCATTTTAACATTACTTAGCCACTCCCATTATGACATCACAGTGTCACTCATTAATAAACCACTTTAATACAAAATTTATGACATCACAATGTCACTCTCATTGTTAAACAACTTTTGTACTCCCATTATGACATCACATTATCACTCCCATTATGATGTCACAATGTCACTTTCATTTTAACATTACTTTGCCACTCCCGTTATGACATCACAATGTCACTCCCATTTTAACATCACTTAGCCACTCCCATTATGACATCACAATGTCACTCATTAATAAACCACTTTAATACTCCCATTATGACATCACAATGTCACTCTCAATAATAAACCACTTTAATACTCCCGTTATGACATCACAATGTCACTCTCAATAATAAACCACTTTAATACTCCCGTTATGACATCACAATGTCAATCTAATTAATAAACCACTTTAATACTCCCATTATGACATCACAATGTCACTCTCATTAATAATCACTATAGTATTCCCATTATGACATCACATTCTCACTCCCACTATGACGTAACGCTGTTACTCCAATTTTAACATCTCTTAGCCACTCCCATTATGACAGCACAATGTCACTCTCATTAATAAACCACTTTAATACTTCCATTATGACATCACAATGTCACTCTCATTAATAAACCACTATAGTATTCCCATTATGACATCACAGTGTCACTCCCACTATGATGTCACACTGTTACTCCCATTTTAACATCACTTAGCCACTCCCATTATGACATCACAATGTCACTCATTAATAAACCACTATAATACTCCCATTATGACATCACAATGTCACTCTCATTAATAAAACACTATAATACTCCCATTATGACATCACAAACCACTATAGTATTCCCATTATGACATTACATTGTCTTTCCCACTATGACGTCACACTGTTACTCCCATTTTAACATTACTTAGCCACTCCCATTATGACATCACAATGTCATTCATTAATAAACCACTTTAGTACTTCCATTATGACATCACATTATCACTCCCATTATGATGTCACAATGTCACTTTAATTTTAACATCACTTTGCCATTCCCATTATGACATCACAATGTCACTCATTAAGAAACCACTATAATACTCCCATTATGACATCACATTGTCACTCTTATTAATAAACCACTTTAGTACTTCCATTATGACATCACATTATCACTCCCATTATGACATCACAATGTCAATCTAATTAATAAACCACTTTAATACTCCCATTATGACATCACAATGTCACTCTCATTAATAATCACTATAGTATTCCCATTATGACATCACATTCTCACTCCCACTATGACGTAACGCTGTTACTCCGATTTTAACATCACTTAGCCACTCCCATTATGACATCACAATGTCACTCTCATTAATAAACCACTTTAATACTTCCATTATGACATCACAATGTCACTCTCATTAATAAACCACTATAGTATTCCCATTATGACATCACATTGTCACTCCCACTATGATGTCACACTGTTACTCCCATTTTAACATCACTTAGCCACTCCCATTATGACATCACAATGTCACTCATTACTAAACCACTATAATACTCCCATTATGACATCACAATGTCACTCTTATTAATAAACCACTTTAGTACTTCCATTATGACATCACATTATCACTCCTTTTATGATGTCACAATGTCACTTTAATTTTAACATCACTTTGCCATTCCCATTTTAACATCACTTAGCCACTCCCATTTTGACATCACAATGTCACTCTCATTAATAAACCACTTTAATACTCCCATTATGACATCACAATGTCAATCTAATTAATAAACCACTTTAATACTCCCATTATGACATCACAATGTCACTCTCATTAATAATCACTATAGTATTCCCATTATGACATCACATTCTCACTCCCAATATGATGTCACAATGTCACTTTAATTTTAACATCACTTTGCCATTCCCATTATGACATCACAATGTCACTCCCATTTTACCTTCACTTAGCCACTCCCAGTATGACATCACAATGTCACTCTCATTAATAAACCACTTTGATACTCCCATTGTGACATCACAATGTCACTCTCATAATTAAACCACTATAGTTTTCCCATTATGACATTGCATTGTCTTTCCCACTATGACGTCACACTGTTACTCCCATTTTAACATTACTTAGCCACTCCCATTATGACATCACAGTGTCACTCATTAATAAACCACTTTAATACAAAAATTATGACATCACAATGTCACTCTCATTGTTAAACCACTTTTGTACTCCCATTATGACATCACATTATCACTCCCATTATGATGTCACAATGTCACTTTCATTTTAACATTACTTTGCCACTCCCGTTATGATATCACAATGTCACTCCCATTTTAACATCACTTAGCCACTCCCATTATGACATCACAATGTCACTCATTAATAAACCACTTTAATACTCCCATTATGACATCACAATGTCACTCTCAATAATAAACCACTTTAATACTCCCGTTATGACATCACAATGTCAATCTAATTAATAAACCACTTTAATACTCCCATTATGACATCACAATGTCACTCTCATTAATAATCACTATAGTATTCCCATTATGACATCACATTCTCACTCCCACTATGACGTAACGCTGTTACTCCAATTTTAACATCTCTTAGCCACTCCCATTATGACAGCACAATGTCACTCTCATTAATAAACCACTTTAATACTTCCATTATGACATCACAATGTCACTCTCATTAATAAACCACTATAGTATTCCCATTATGACATCACAGTGTCACTCCCACTATGATGTCACACTGTTACTCCCATTTTAACATCACTTAGCCACTCCCATTATGACATCACAATGTCACTCATTAATAAACCACTATAATACTCCCATTATGACATCACAATGTCACTCTCATTAATAAAACACTATAATACTCCCATTATGACATCACAAACCACTATAGTATTCCCATTATGACATTACATTGTCTTTCCCACTATGACGTCACACTGTTACTCCCATTTTAACATTACTTAGCCACTCCCATTATGACATCACAATGTCATTCATTAATAAACCACTTTAGTACTTCCATTATGACATCACATTATCACTCCCATTATGATGTCACAATGTCACTTTAATTTTAACATCACTTTGCCATTCCCATTATGACATCACAATGTCACTCATTAAGAAACCACTATAATACTCCCATTATGACATCACATTGTCACTCTTATTAATAAACCACTTTAGTACTTCCATTATGACATCACATTATCACTCCCATTATGACATCACAATGTCAATCTAATTAATAAACCACTTTAATACTCCCATTATGACATCACAATGTCACTCTCATTAATAATCACTATAGTATTCCCATTATGACATCACATTCTCACTCCCACTATGACGTAACGCTGTTACTCCGATTTTAACATCACTTAGCCACTCCCATTATGACATCACAATGTCACTCTCATTAATAAACCACTTTAATACTTCCATTATGACATCACAATGTCACTCTCATTAATAAACCACTATAGTATTCCCATTATGACATCACATTGTCACTCCCACTATGATGTCACACTGTTACTCCCATTTTAACATCACTTAGCCACTCCCATTATGACATCACAATGTCACTCATTACTAAACCACTATAATACTCCCATTATGACATCACAATATCACTCTTATTAATAAACCACTTTAGTACTTCCATTATGACATCACATTATCACTCCTTTTATGATGTCACAATGTCACTTTAATTTTAACATCACTTTGCCATTCCCATTTTAACATCACTTAGCCACTCCCATTTTGACATCACAATGTCACTCTCATTAATAAACCACTTTAATACTCCCATTATGACATCACAATGTCAATCTAATTAATAAACCACTTTAATACTCCCATTATGACATCACAATGTCACTCTCATTAATAATCACTATAGTATTCCCATTATGACATCACATTCTCACTCCCAATATGATGTCACAATGTCACTTTAATTTTAACATCACTTTGCCATTCCCATTATGACATCACAATGTCACTCCCATTTTACCTTCACTTAGCCACTCCCAGTATGACATCACAATGTCACTCTCATTAATAAACCACTTTGATACTCCCATTGTGACATCACAATGTCACTCTCATAATTAAACCACTATAGTTTTCCCATTATGACATTGCATTGTCTTTCCCACTATGACGTCACACTGTTACTCCCATTTTAACATTACTTAGCCACTCCCATTATGACATCACAGTGTCACTCATTAATAAACCACTTTAATACAAAAATTATGACATCACAATGTCACTCTCATTGTTAAACCACTTTTGTACTCCCATTATGACATCACATTATCACTCCCATTATGATGTCACAATGTCACTTTCATTTTAACATTACTTTGCCACTCCCGTTATGATATCACAATGTCACTCCCATTTTAACATCACTTAGCCACTCCCATTATGACATCACAATGTCACTCATTAATAAACCACTTTAATACTCCCATTATGACATCACAATGTCACTCTCAATAATAAACCACTTTAATACTCCCGTTATGACATCACAATGTCAATCTAGTTAATAAACCACTTTAATACTCCCATTATGACATCACAATGTCACTCTCATTAATAATCACTATAGTATTCCCATTATGACATCACATTCTCACTCCCACTATGACGTAACACTGTTACTCCAATTTTAACATCTCTTAGCCACTCCCATTATGACAGCACAATGTCACTCTCATTAATAAACCACTTTAATACTTCCATTATGACATCACAATGTCACTCTCATTAATAAACCACTATAGTATTCCCATTATGACATCACAGTGTCACTCCCACTATGATGTCACACTGTTACTCCCATTTTAACATCACTTAGCCACTCCCATTATGACATCACAATGTCACTCATTAATAAACCACTATAATACTCCCATTATGACATCACAATGTCACTCTCATTAATAAAACACTGTAATACTCCCATTATGACATCACAAACCACTATAGTATTCCCATTATGACATTACATTGTCTTTCCCACTATGACATCACATTGCTACTCCCACTATGACGTCACACTGTTACTCCCATTTTAACATTACTTAGCCACTCCCATTATGACATCACAATGTCATTCATTAATAAACCACTTTAGTACTTCCATTAAGACATCACATTATCACTCCCATTATGATGTCACAATGTCACTTTAATTTTAACATCACTTTGCCATTCCCAATATGACATCACAATGTCACTCCCATTTTACCTTCACTTAGCCACTCCCATTATGACATCACAATGCCGCTCTCATTAACCAAAACACTGTAGTACTCACATTATGACATCACAATGTCACTTTCATTAATAAACCACTTTAATACTCTTATTATGACATCACAATGTCTATCTCAATAATAAATTAATATAGTATTCCCAATATGACATCACATTGTCACTCCTACTATGATGTCACACTGTTACTCCCATATTAACATCACTTAGCCACTCCCATTATGACATCACAATGTCACTCATTAATAAACCACTTTAATAATCCCATTATGACATCACAATGTCACTCTCATTAATAAACCACTATAGTATTCCCATTATGACATGACATTGTCACTCCCACTATGACGTCACGGTGTTACTCCAATTTTAACATCACTTAGCCACTCCCATTATGACATCACAATGTCACTCTCATTAATAAACCACTATAATACTCCCATTATGACATCACAATGTCACTCTCATTAATAAACCACTATAGTATTCCCATTATGACATCACATTGTCACTCCCACTATGACGTCACGCTGTTACTCCGATTTTAACATCACTTAGCCACTTCCATTAGGACATCACAATGTCACTCTCATTAATAAACCACTTTAATACTCCCATTATGACATCACAATGTCACTCTCATTGATAAACCACTTTAGTACTACCATTATGACATCACATTATCACTCCCATTATGATGTCACAATGTCACTTTCATTTTAACATTACTTTGCCACTCCCATTATGACATCACAATGTCACTCCCATTTTAACATCACTTAGCCACTCCCGTTATGACATCACAACGTCAATCATTAATAAACCACTTTAATACTCCCATTATGACATCACAATGTCACTCTCATTAATAAACCACTATAGTATTCCCATTATGACATCACATTGTCACTCCCACTATGATGTCACACTGTTACTCCCATTTTAACATCACTTAGCCACTCCCATTATGACATCATAATGTCACTCATTAATAAACCACTATAATACTCCCATTATGACATCACAATGTCACTCTTATTAATAAACCACTTTAGTACTTCCATTATGACATCACATTATCACTCCCATTATGATGTCACAATGTCACTTTCATTTTAACATCACTTTGCCATTCCCTTTATGACATCACAATGTCACTCCCATTTTACCTTAACTTAGCCACTCCCATTATGACATCACAATGTCACTCTCATTAATAAACCACTTTGATACTCCCATTGTGACATCACAATGTCACTCTCATTATTAAACCACTATAGTTTTCCCAATATGACATTACATTGTCTTTCCCACTATGACATCACATTGCCACTCCCACTATGACGTCACACGGTTACTCCCATTTTAACATTACTTAGCCACTCCCATTATGACATCACAATGTCACTCATTAATAAACCACTTTAATAGAAAAATTATGACATCACAATGTCACTCTTATTAATAAACCACTTTAGTACTTCCATTATGACATCACATTATCACTCCCATTATAATGTCACAATGTTACTTTAACTTTAACATCACTTTGCCATTCCCATTATGACATCACAATGTCACTCCCATTTTACCCTCACTTAGCCACTCCCATTATGATATCACAATGCCACTCTCATTAACCAAAACACTGTAGTACTCACATTATGACATCACAATGTCACTTTCATTAATAAACCACTTTAATACTCTTATTATGACATCACAATTTCTAACTCAATAATAAATTAATATAGTATTCCCATTATGACATCACATTGTCACTCCTACTATGATGTCACACTGTAATTCCCATATTAACATCACTTAGCCACTCCCATTATGACATCACAATGTCACTCATTAATAAACCACTTTAATAATCCCATTATGACATCACAATGACACTCTCATTAATAAACCACTATAGTATTCCCATTATGACATCACATTGTCACTCCCACTATGACGTCACGCTGTTACTCCGATTTTAACATCACTTAGCCACTCCCATTATGACATCACAATGTCACTCTCTTTAATAAACCACTATAATACTCCCATTATGACATTGTGATGTCATAATGTCACTCTCATTAATAAACCACTATAGTATTCCCATTATGACATCACATTGTCACTCCCACTATGACGTCACGCTGTTACTCCGATTTTAACATCACTTAGCCACTTCCATTAGGACATCACAATGTCACTCTCATTATTAAACCACTTTAATACTCCAATTATGACATCACAATGTCACTTTCATTAATAAACCACTTTAATACTCCCATTATGACATCACAATGTCAATCTAATTAATAAACCACTTTAATACTCCCATTATGACATCACAATGTCACTCTCATTAATAAACCATCATAGTATTCCCATTATGACATCAAATTCTCACTCCCATTTTGACATCACAATGTCACTCTCATTAATAAACCACTTTAATACTCCCATTATGACATCACAATGTCAATCTAATTAATAAACCACTTTAATACTCCCATTATGACATCACAATGTCACTCTCATTAATAAACCACTATAGTATTCCCATTATGACATCACATTCTCACTCCCACTATGACGCAGCGCTGTTACTCCGATTTTAACATCACTTAGCCACTCCCATTATGACATCACAATGTCACTCTCATTAATAAACCACTTTAATACTTCCATTATGACATCACAATGTCACTCTCATTAATAAACCACTATAGTATTCCCATTATGACATCACATTCTAACTCCCACTATGACGTAGCGCTGTTACTCCGATTTTAACATCACTTAGCCACTCCCATTATGACATCACAATGTCACTCTCATTGATAAACCACTTTAGTACTCCCATTATGACATCACATTATCACTCCCATTATGATGTCACAATGTCACTTTCATTTTAACATTACTTTGCCACTCCCATTATGACATCACAATGTCACTCCCATTTTAACATCACTTAGCCACTCCCATTATGACATCACAACGTCAATCATTAATAAACCACTTTAATACTCCCATTATGACATCACAATGTCACTCTCATTAATAAACCACTATAGTATTCCCATTATGACATCACATTGTCACTCCCACTATGACGTCACGCTGTTACTCCGATTTTAACATCACTTAGCCACTCCCATTTTGACATCACAATGTCACTCTCATTAATAAACCACTTTAATACTCCCATTATGACATCACAATGTCACTCTCATTAATAATCACTATAGTATTCCCATTATGACATCACATTCTCACTCCCACTATGAGGTAACGCTGTTACTCCCATTTTAACATCACTTAGCCACTCCCATTATGACATCACAATGTCACTCATTAATAAACCACTATAATACTCCCATTATGACATCACAATGTCACTCTTATTAATAAACCACTTTAGTACTTCCATTATGACATCACATTATCACTCCCATTATGGTGTCACAATGTCACTTTAATTTTATTATCACTTTGCCATTCAATCTCATTAATAAACCACTATAGTATTCCCATTATGACATCACATTCTCACTCCCACTATGACATAGCGCTGTTACTCCGATTTTAACATCACTTAGCCACTCCCATTATGACATCACAATGTCACTCTCATTAATAAACCACTATAGTATTCCCATTATGACATCACATTGTCACTCCCACTATGATGTCACACTGTTACTCCCATTTTAACATCACTTAGCCACTCCCATTATGACATCACAATGTCACTCATTAATAAACCACTATAATACTCCCATTATGACATCACAATGTCACTCTCATTAATAAAACACTTCAATACTCCCATTATGACATCACAATGTCACTCTTATTAATAAACCACTATAGTATTCCCATTATGACATCACATTGTCACTTTCATTAATTAACCACTATAATACTCCCATTATGACATCACAATGTCACTCTCATTAATAAACCACTATATTATTCCCATTATGACATCACATTGTCACTCCCACTATGACGTCACGCTGTTACTCCGATTTTAACATCACTTAGCCACTCCCATTTTGACATCACAATGTTACTCTCATTAATAAACCACTTTAATACTCCCATTATGACATCACAATGTCAATCTAATTAATAAACCACTTTAATTCTCCCATTATGACATCACAATGTCACTATCATTAATAATCACTATAGTATTCCCATTATGACATCACATTCTCACTCCCACTATGACGTAACACTGTTACTCTGATTTTAACATCACTTAGCCACTCCCATTATGACATCACAATGTCACTCTCATTAATAAACCACTTTAATACTTCCATTATGACATCACAATGTCACTCTCATTAATAAACCACTATAGTATTCCCATTATGACATCACATTGTCACTCCCACTATGCTTTCACACTGTTACTCCCATTTTAACATCACTTAGCCACTCCCATTATGACATCACAATGTCACTCATTAATAAACCACTATAATACTCCCATTATGACATCAAAATGTCACTCTTATTAATAAACCACTTTAGTACTTCCATTATGACATCACATTATCACTCCCATTATGGTGTCACAATGTCACTTTAATTTTAACATCACTTTGCCATTCAATCTCATTAATAAACCACTATAGTATTCCCATTATGACATCACATTCTCACTCAAACTATGACATAGCGCTGTTACTCCGATTTTAACATCACTTAGCCACTCCCATTATGACATCACAATGTCACTCTCATTAATAAACCACTATAGTATTCCCATTATGACATCACATTGTCACTCCCACTATGATGTCACACTGTTACTCCCATTTTAACATCACTTAGCCACTCCCATTATGACATCACAATGTCACTCATTAATAAACCACTATAATACTCCCATTATGACATCACAATGTCACTCTTATTAATAAACCACTTTAGTACTTCCATTATGACATCACATTATCACTCCCATTATGATGTCACAATGTCACTTTCATTTTAACATCACTTTGCCATTCCCATTATGCCATCACAATGTCACTCCCATTTTACCTTAACTTAGCCACTCCCATTATGACATCACAATGTCACTCTCATTAATAAACCACTTTGATACTCCCATTGTGACATCACAATGTCACTCTCATTATTAAACCACTATAGTTTTCCCAATATAACATTACATTGTCTTTCCCACTATGACATCACATTGCCACTCCCACTATGACGTCACACTGTTACTCCCATTTTAACATTACTTAGCCACTCCCATTATGACATCACAATGTCACTCATTAATAAACCACTTTAATAGAAAAATTATGACATCACAATGTCACTCTTATTAATAAACCACTTTAGTACTTCCATTATGACATCACATTATCACTCCCATTATAATGTCACAATGTCACTTTAACTTTAACATCACTTTGCCATTCCCATTATGACATCACAATGTCACTCCCATTTTACCCTCACTTAGCCACTCCCATTATGACATCACAATGCCACTCTCATTAACCAAAACACTGTAGTACTCACATTATGACATCACAATGTCACTTTCATTAATAAACCACTTTAATACTCTTATTATGACATCACAATGTCTATCTCAATAATAAATTAATATAGTATTCCCATTATGACATCACATTGTCACTCCTACTATGATGTCACACTGTTACTCCCATATTAACATCACTTAGCCACTCCCATTATGACATCACAATGTCACTCATTAATAAACCACTTTAATAATCCCATTATGACATCACAATGACACTCTCATTAATAAACCACTATAGTATTCCCATTATGACATCACATTGTCACTCCCACTATGACGTCACGCTGTTGCTCCGATTTTAACATCACTTAGCCACTCCCATTATGACATCACAATGTCACTCTCATTAATAAACCACTATAATACTCCCATTATGACATCACAATGTCAATCTCATTAATAAACCACTATAGTATTCCCATTATGACATCACATTGTCACTCCCACTATGACGTCACGCTGTTACTCCGATTTTAACATCACTTAGCCACTTCCATTAGGACATCACAATGTCACTCTTATTAATAAACCACTTTAATACTCCAATTATGACATCACAATGTCACTTTCATTAATAAACCACTTTAATACTCCCATTATGACATCACAATGACAATCTAAGTAATAAACCACTTTAATACTCCCATTATGACATCACAATGTCAATCTCATTAATAAACCACTATAGTATTCCAATTATGACATCACATTGTCACTCCCACTATGACGTCACGCTGTTACTCCGATTTTAACATCACTTAGCCACTCCCATTTTGACATCACAATGTCACTCTCATTAATAAAACACTTCAATACTCCCATTATGACATCACAATGTCACTCTTATTAATAAACCACTATAGTATTCCCATTATGACATCACATTGTCACTTTCATTAATTAACCACTATAATACTCCCATTATGACATCACAATGTCACTCTCATTAATAAACCACTATATTATTCCCATTATGACATCACATTGTCACTCCCACTATGACGTCACGCTGTTACTCCGATTTTAACATCACTTAGCCACTCCCATTTTGACATCACAATGTTACTCTCATTAATAAACCACTTTAATACTCCCATTATGACATCACAATGTCAATCTAATTAATAAACCACTTTAATTCTCCCATTATGACATCACAATGTCACTATCATTAATAATCACTATAGTATTCCCATTATGACATCACATTCTCACTCCCACTATGACGTAACACTGTTACTCTGATTTTAACATCACTTAGCCACTCCCATTATGACATCACAATGTCACTCTCATTAATAAACCACTTTAATACTTCCATTATGACATCACAATGTCACTCTCATTAATAAACCACTATAGTATTCCCATTATGACATCACATTGTCACTCCCACTATGCTTTCACACTGTTACTCCCATTTTAACATCACTTAGCCACTCCCATTATGACATCACAATGTCACTCATTAATAAACCACTATAATACTCCCATTATGACATCAAAATGTCACTCTTATTAATAAACCACTTTAGTACTTCCATTATGACATCACATTATCACTCCCATTATGGTGTCACAATGTCACTTTAATTTTAACATCACTTTGCCATTCAATCTCATTAATAAACCACTATAGTATTCCCATTATGACATCACATTCTCACTCCCACTATGACATAGCGCTGTTACTCCGATTTTAACATCACTTAGCCACTCCCATTATGACATCACAATGTCACTCTCATTAATAAACCACTATAGTATTCCCATTATGACATCACATTGTCACTCCCACTATGATGTCACACTGTTACTCCCATTTTAACATCACTTAGCCACTCCCATTATGACATCACAATGTCACTCATTAATAAACCACTATAATACTCCCATTATGACATCACAATGTCACTCTTATTAATAAACCACTTTAGTACTTCCATTATGACATCACATTATCACTCCCATTATGATGTCACAATGTCACTTTCATTTTAACATCACTTTGCCATTCCCATTATGACATCACAATGTCACTCCCATTTTACCTTAACTTAGCCACTCCCATTATGACATCACAATGTCACTCTCATTAATAAACCACTTTGATACTCCCATTGTGACATCACAATGTCACTCTCATTATTAAACCACTATAGTTTTCCCAATATAACATTACATTGTCTTTCCCACTATGACATCACATTGCCACTCCCACTATGACGTCACACTGTTACTCCCATTTTAACATTACTTAGCCACTCCCATTATGACATCACAATGTCACTCATTAATAAACCACTTTAATAGAAAAATTATGACATCACAATGTCACTCTTATTAATAAACCACTTTAGTACTTCCATTATGACATCACATTATCACTCCCATTATAATGTCACAATGTCACTTTAACTTTAACATCACTTTGCCATTCCCATTATGACATCACAATGTCACTCCCATTTTACCCTCACTTAGCCACTCCCATTATGACATCACAATGCCACTCTCATTAACCAAAACACTGTAGTACTCACATTATGACATCACAATGTCACTTTCATTAATAAACCACTTTAATACTCTTATTATGACATCACAATGTCTATCTCAATAATAAATTAATATAGTATTCCCATTATGACATCACATTGTCACTCCTACTATGATGTCACACTGTTACTCCCATATTAACATCACTTAGCCACTCCCATTATGACATCACAATGTCACTCATTAATAAACCACTTTAATAATCCCATTATGACATCACAATGACACTCTCATTAATAAACCACTATAGTATTCCCATTATGACATCACATTGTCACTCCCACTATGACGTCACGCTGTTACTCCGATTTTAACATCACTTAGCCACTCCCATTATGACATCACAATGTCACTCTCATTAATAAACCACTATAATACTCCCATTATGACATCACAATGTCAATCTCATTAATAAACCACTATAGTATTCCCATTATGACATCACATTGTCACTCCCACTATGACGTCACGCTGTTACTCCGATTTTAACATCACTTAGCCACTTCCATTAGGACATCACAATGTCACTCTTATTAATAAACCACTTTAATACTCCAATTATGACATCACAATGTCACTTTCATTAATAAACCACTTTAATACTCCCATTATGACATCACAATGACAATCTAAGTAATAAACCACTTTAATACTCCCATTATGACATCACAATGTCAATCTCATTAATAAACCACTATAGTATTCCAATTATGACATCACATTGTCACTCCCACTATGACGTCACGCTGTTACTCCGATTTTAACATCACTTAGCCACTCCCATTTTGACATCACAATGTCACTCTCATTAATAAACCACTTTAATACTCCCATTATGACATCACAATGTCAATCTAATTAATAAACCACTATAATACTCCCATTATGACATCACAATGTCACTCTTATTAATAAACCACTATAGTACTTCCATTATGACATCACATTATCACTCCCATTATGGTGTCACAATGTCACTTTAATTTTAACATCACTTTGCCATTCAATCTCATTAATAAACCACTATAGTATTCCCATTATGACATCACATTCTCACTCCCACTATGACATAGCGCTGTTACTCCGATTGTAACATCACTTAGCCACTCCCATTATGACATCACAATGTCACTCTCATTAATAAATCACTATAGTATTCCCATTATGACATCACATTGTCACTCCCACTATGATGTCACACTGTTACTCCCATTTTAACATCACTTAGCCACTCCCATTATGACATCACAATGTCACTCATTAATAAACCACTATAATACTCCCATTATGACATCACAATGTCACTCTCATGAATAAAACACTTCAATACTCCCATTATGACATCACAATGTCACTCTTATTAATAAACCACTATAGTATTCCCATTATAACATCACATTGTCACTCTCATTAATTAACCACTATAATACTCCCATTATGACATCACAATGTCACTCTCATTAATAAACCACTATAGTATTCCCATTATGACATCACATTGTCACTCCCACTATGACGTCACACTGTTACTCCGATTTTAACATCACTTAGCCACTCCCATTATGACATCACAATGTCACTCTCATTAATAAACCACTTTAATACTTCCATTATGACATCACAATGTCACTCTCATTAATAAACCACTATAGTATTCACATTATGACATCACATTGTCACTCCCACTATGATGTCACACTGTTACTCCCATTTTAACATCACTTAGCCACTCCCATTATGACATCACAATGTCACTCATTAATAAACCACTATAATACTCCCATTATGACATCACAATGTCACTCTTATTAATAAACCACTTTAGCACTTTCATTATGACATCACATTATCACTCCCATTATGATGTCACAATGTCACTTTCATTTTAACATCACTTTGCCATTCCCATTATGACATCACAATGTCACTCCCATTTTACCTTAACTTAGCCACTCCCATTATGACATCACAATGTCACTCTCATTAATAAACCACTTTGATACTCCCATTGTGACATCACAATGTCACTCTCATTATTAAACCACTATAGTTTTCCCAATATGACATTACATTGTCTTTCCCACTATGACATCACATTGCCACTCCCACTATGACGTCACACTGTTACTCCCATTTTAACATTACTTAGCCACTCCCATTATGACATCACAATGTCACTCATTAATAAACCACTTTAATAGAAAAATTATGACATCACAATGTCACTCTTATTAATAAACCACTTTAGTACTTCCATTATGACATCACATTATCACTCCCATTATAATGTCACAATGTCACTTTAACTTTAACATCACTTTGCCATTCCCATTATGACATCACAATGTCACTCCCATTTTACCCTCACTTAGCCACTCCCATTATGACATCACAATGCCACTCTCATTAACCAAAACACTGTAGTACTCTTATTATGACATCACAATGTCTATCTCAATAATAAATTAATATAGTATTCCCATTATGACATCACATTGTCACTCCTACTATGATGTCACACTGTTACTCCCATATTAACATCACTTAGCCACTCCCATTATGACATCACAATGTCACTCATTAATAAACCACTTTAATAATCCCATTATGACATCACAATGACACTCTCATTAATAAACCACTATAGTATTCCCATTATGACATCACATTGTCACTCCCACTATGACATCACGCTGTTACTCCGATTTTAACATTACTTAGCCACTCCCATTATGACATCACAATGTCACTCTCATTAATAAACCACTATAATACTCCCATTATGACATCACAATGTCACTCTCATTATTAAACCACTATAGTTTTCCCAATATGACATTACATTGTCTTTCCCACTATGACATCACATTGCCACTCCCACTATGACGTCACACTGTTACTCCCATTTTAACATTACTTAGCCACTCCCATTATGACATCACAATGTCACTCATTAATAAACCACTTTAATAGAAAAATTATGACATCACAATGTCACTCTTATTAATAAACCACTTTAGTACTTCCATTATGACATCACATTATCACTCCCATTATAATGTCACAATGTCACTTTAACTTTAACATCACTTTGCCATTCCCATTATGACATCACAATGTCACTCCCATTTTACCCTCACTTAGCCACACCCATTATGACATCACAATGCCACTCTCATTAACCAAAACACTGTAGTACTCTTATTATGACATCACAATGTCTATCTCAATAATAAATTAATATAGTATTCCCATTATGACATCACATTGTCACTCCTACTATGATGTCACACTGTTACTCCCATATTAACATCACTTAGCCACTCCCATTATGACATCACAATGTCACTCATTAATAAACCACTTTAATAATCCCATTATGACATCACAATGACACTCTCATTAATAAACCACTATAGTATTCCCATTATGACATCACATTGTCACTCCCACTATGACATCACGCTGTTACTCCGATTTTAACATTACTTAGCCACTCCCATTATGACATCACAATGTCACTCTCATTAATAAACCACTATAATACTCCCATTATGACATCACAATGTCACTCTCATTAATAAACCACTATAGTATTCCCATTATGACATCACATTGTCACTCCCACTATGACGTCACGCTGTTACTCCGATTTTAACATCACTTAGCCACTTCCATTAGGACATCACAATGTCACTCTCATTAATAAACCACTTTAATACTCCAATTATGACATCACAATGTCACTTTCATTAATAAACCACTTTAATACTCCCATTATGACATCACAATGTCAATCTAATTAATAAACCACTTTAATACTCCCATTATGACATCACAATGTCAATCTCATTAATAAACCACTATAGTATTCCAATTATGACATCACATTGTCACTCCCACTATGACGTCACGCTGTTACTCCGATTTTAACATCACTTAGCCACTCCCATTTTGACATCACAATGTCACTCTCATTAATAAACCACTTTAATACTCCCATTATGACATCACAATGTCAATCAAATTAATAAACCACTTTAATACTCCCATTATGACATCACAATGTCACTCTCATTAATAATCACTATAGTATTCCCATTATGACATCACATTCTCACTCCCAATATGACGTAACACTGTTACTCCGATTTTAACATCACTTAGCCACTCCCATTATGACATCACAATGTCACTCTCATTAATAAACCACTTTAATACTTCCATTATGACATCACAATGTCACTCTCATTAATAAACTACTATAGTATTACCATTATGACATCACATTGTCACTCCCACTATGATGTCACACTGTTACTCCCATTTTAACATCACTTAGCCACTCCCATTATGACATCACAATGTCACTCATTAATAAACCACTATAATACTCCCATTATGACATCACAATGTCACTCTTATTAATAAACCACTTTAGTACTTCCATTATGACATCACATTCCCACTCCCACTATGACGTAACGCTGTTACTCCGATTTTAACATCACTTAGCCACTCCCATTATGACATCACAATGTAACTCTCATTAATAAACCACTTTAATACTTCCATTATGACATCACATTATCACTCCCATTATGATGTCACAATGTCACTTTCATTTTAACATCAATTTGCCATTCCCATTATGACATCACAATGTCACTCCCATTTTACCTTCACTTAGCCACTCCCATTATGACATCACAATGTCACTCTCATTAATAAACCACTTTGATACTCCCATTGTGACATCACAATGTCACTCTCATTATTAAACCACTATAGTTTTCCCATTATGACATTACATTGTCTTTCCCACTATGACATCACATTGCCACTCCCACTATTATGTCACACTGTTACTCCCATTTTAACATTACTTAGACACTCCCATTATGACATCACAATGTCACTCTTATTAATAAACCACTTTAGTACTTCCATTATGACATCAAATTATCACTCCCATTATAATGTCACAATGGCACTTTAATTTTAACATCACTTTGCCATTCCCATTATGACATCACAATGTCACTCCCATTTTACCCTCACTTAGCCACTCCCATTATGACATCACAATGCCACTCTCATTAACCAAAACACTGTAGTACTCACATTATGACATCACAATGTCACTTTCATTAATAAACCACTTTAATACTCCCATTATGACATCACAATGTCTATCTCAATAATAAATTAATATAGTATTCCCATTATGACATCACATTGTCACTTCCACTATGACGTCACGCTGTTACTCCGATTTTAACATCACTTAGCCACTCCCATTATGACATCACAATGTCACTCTCATTAATAAACCACTATAATTCTCCCATTATGACATCACAATGTCACTCTCATTAATAAAACACTTCAATACTCCCATTATGACATCACAATGTCACTCTTATTAATAAACCACTATAGTATTCCCATTATGACATCACATTGTCACTCATTAATTAACCACTATAATACTCACATTATGACATCACAATGTCACTCTCATTAATAAACCACTATAGTATTCCCATTATGACATCACATTGTCACTCCCACTATGACGTCACGCTGTTACTCCGATTTTAACATCACTTAGCCACTCTCATTTTGAGATCACAATGTCACTCTCATTAATAAACCACTTTAATACTTCCATTATGACATCACAATGTCACTCTCATTAATAAACCACTATAGTATTCCCATTATGACTTCACATTGTCACTCCCACTATGATGTAACACTGTTACTCCCATTTTAACATCACTTAGCCACTCCCATTATGACATCACAATGTCACTCATTAATAAACGACTATAATACTCCCATTATGACATCACATTGTCACTCTTATTAATAAACCACTTTAGTACTTCCATTATGACATCACATTATCACTCCCATTATGACATCACAATGTCATTCTAATTAATAAACCACTTTAATACTCCCATTATGACATCACAATGTCACTCTCATTAATAATCACTATAGTATTCCCATTATGACATCACATTCTCACTCCCACTATGACGTAACGCTGTTACTCCGATTTTAACATCACTTAGCCACTCCCATTATGAAATCACAATGTAACTCTCATTAATAAACCACTATAATACTCCCATTATGACATCACAATAGCACTCTTATTAATAAACCACTTTAGTACTTCCATTATGACATCACATTATCACTCCCATTATGATGTCACAATGTCACTTTCATTTTAACATTACTTTGCCATTCCCATTATGACATCACAATGTCACTCCAATTTTACCTTGACTTAGCCACTCCCATTATGACATCACAATGACACTCTCATTAACCAAAACACTGTAGTACTCACATTATGACATCACAATGTCACTTTCATTAATAAACCACTTTAATACTCTTATTATGACATCACAATGTCTATCTCAATAATAAATTAATATAGTATTCCCATTATGACATCACATTGTCACTCCCACTATGATGTCACACTTACTGCCATATTAACATCACAGCCACTCCCATTATGACATCACAATGTCACTCATTAATAAATCACTTTAATATTCCCATTATGACATCACAATGTCACTCTCATTAATAAACCACTATAGTATTCCCATTATGACATCACATTGTCACTTCCACTATGATGTCACGCTGTTACTCCCATTTTAACATCACTTAGCCACTCCCATTATGACATCACAATGTCACTCATTAATAAACCACTATAATACTCCCATTATGACATCACAATGTCACTCTCATTTATAAACCACTATAGATTTCCCATTATGACATCACATTATCACTCCCACTATGACGTCACGCTGTTACTCCGATTTTAACATCACTTAGCCACTCCCATTTTGACATCACAATGTCACTCTCATTAATAAACCACTTTAATACTCCCATTATGACATCACAATGTCAATCTAATTAATAAACCACTTTAATACTCCCATTATGACATCACAATGTCATTCTCATTAATAAACCACTATAGTATTCCCATTATGACATCACATTCTCACTCCCACTATGATGTAGCGCTGTTACTCCGATTTTGACATCACTTAGCCACTCCCATTATGACATCACAATGTCACTCTCATTAATAAACCTCTTTAATACTACCATTATGACATCACAATGTCACTCTCATTAATAAACCACTATAGTATTCCCATTATGACATCACATTGTCACTCCCACTATGATGTCACACTGTTACTCCCATTTTAACATCACTTAGCCACTCCCATTATGACGTCACAATGTCACTCATTAATAAACCACTATAATACTCCCATTATGACATCACAATGTCACTCTTATTAATAAACCACTTTAGTACTTCCATTATGACATCACATTATCACTCCCATTATGATGTCACAATGTCACTTTCATTTTAACATCACTTTGCCATTCCCATTATGACATCACAATGTCACTCCCATTTTACCTTAACTTAGCCACTCCCATTATGACATCAAAATGTCACTCTCATTAATAAACCAGTTTCATACTCCCATTGTGACATCACAATGTCACTCTCATTATTAAACCACTATAGTTTTCCCAATATGACATTACATTGTCTTTCCCACTATGACATCACATTGCCACTCCCACTATGACGTCACTCTGTTACTCCCATTTTAAAATTACTTAGCCACTCCCATTATGACATCACAATGTCAATCATTAATAAACCACTTTAATACAAAAATTATGACATCACAATGTCACTCTTATTAATAAACCACTTTAGTACTTCCATTATGACATCACATTATCACTCCCATTATAATGTCACAATGTCACTTTAACTTTAACATCACTTTGCCATTCCCATTATGACATCACAATGTCACTCCCATTTTACCCTCACTTAGACACTCCCATTATGACATCACAATGCCACTCTCATTAACCAAAACACTGTAGTACTCACATTATGACATCACAATGTCACTTTCATTAATAAACCACTTTAATACTCTTTTTATGACATCACAATGTCTATCTCAATAATAAATTAATATAGTATTCCCATTATGACATCACATTGTCACTCCCACTATGACATCACGCTGTTACTCCGATTTTAACATCACTTAGCCACTCTCATTTTGAGATCACAATGTCACTCTCATTAATAAACCACTTTAATACTTCCATTATGACATCACAATGTCACTCTCATTAATAAACCACTATAGTATTCCCATTATGACATCACATTGTCACTCCCACTATGATGTCACACTGTTACTCCCATTTTAACATCACTTAGCCACTCCCATTATGACATCACAATGTCACTCATTATTAAACCACTATAATACTCCCATTATGACATCACAATGTCACTCTTATTAATAAACCACTTTAGTACTTCCATTATGACATCACATTATCACTCCTATTATGATGTCACAATGTCACTTTAATTTTAACATCACTTTGCCATTCCCATTTTAACATCACTTAGCCACTCCCATTTTGACATCACAATGCCACTCTCATTAATAAACCACTTTAATACTCCCATTATGACATCACAATGTCAATCTAATTAATAAACCACTTTAATACTCCCATTATGACATCACAATGTCACTCTCATTAATAATCACTATAGTATTCCCATTATGACATCATATTCACACTCCGACTATGACGTAACGCTGTTACTCCGATTTTAACATCACTTAGCCACTCCCATTATGACATCACAATGTCACTCTCATTAATAAACCACTTTAATACTTCCATTATGACATCACAATGTCACTCTCATTAATAAACCACTATAGTATTCCCATTATGACATCACATTGTCACTCCCACTATGATGTCACACTGTTACTCCCATTTTAACATCACATAGCCACTCCCATTATGACATCACAATGTCACTCATTAATAAACCACTATAATACTCCCATTATGACATCACAATGTCACTCTTATTAATAAACCACTTTAGTACTTCCATTATGACATCACATTATCACTCCCATTAAGACATCACAATGTCAATCTAATTAATAAACCACTTTAATACTCCCATTATGACATCACAATGTCACTCTCATTAATAATCACTATAGTATTCCCATTGTGACATCACATTCTCACTCCCACTATGACGTAACGCTGTTACTCCGATTTTAACATCACTTAGCCACTCCCATTATGACATCACAATGTAACTCTCATTAATAAACCACTTTAATACTTCCATTATGACATCACAATGTCACTCTTATTAATAAACCACTTTAGTACTTCCATTATGACATCACATTATCACTCCCATTATGATGTCACAATGTCACTATCATTTTAACATCACTTTGCCATTCCCATTATGTCATCACAATGTCACTCCCATTTTACCTTCACTTAGCCACTCCCATTATGACATCACAATGTCACTCATTAATAAACCACTTTGATACTCCCATTGTGACATCACAATGTCACTCTCATTATTAAACCACTATAGTTTTCCCATTATGACATTACATTGTCTTTCCCACTATGACATCACATTGCCACTCCCACTATGACGTCACACTGTTACTCCCATTTTAACATTACTTAGCCACTCCCATTATGACATCACAATGTCACTCTTTAATAAACCACTTTAATACAAAAATTATGACATCACAATGTCACTCTTATTAATAAACCACTTTAGTACTTCCATTCTGACATCACATTATCACTCCCATTATAATGTCACAATGTCACTTTAATTTTAACATCACTTTGCTATTCCCATTATGACATCACAATGTCACTCCCATTTTACCCTCACTTAGCCACTCCCATTATGACATCACAATGCCACTCTCATTAACCAAAACACTGTAGTACTCACATTATGACATCACAATGTCACTCTCATTAATAAACCACTTTAATACTCTTATTATGACATCACAATGTCTATCTCAATAATAAATTAATATAGTATTCCCATTATGACATCACATTGTCACTCCCACTATGATGTCACACTATTACTCCCATATTAACATCACAGCCACTCCCATTATGACATCACAATGTCACACATTAATAAACCACTTTAATACTCCCATTATGACATCACAATGTCACTCTCATTAATAAACCACTATAGTATTCCCATTATGACATCACATTGTCACTCCCACTATGACGTCACGCTGTTACTCCGATTTTAACATCACTTAGCCACTCCCATTTTGACATCACAATGTCACTCTCATTAATAAACCACTTTAATTCTCCCATTATGACATCACAATGTCAATCTAATTAATAAACCACTATAATACTCCCATTATGACATCACAATGTCACTCTCATTAATAATCACTATAGTATTCCCATTATGACATCACATTCTCACTCCCACTATGACGTAACACTGTTACTCTGATTTTAACATCACTTAGCCACTCCCATTATGACATCACAATGTCACTCTCATTAATAAACCACTTTAATACTTCCATTATGACATCACAATGTCACTCTCATTAATAAACTACTATAGTATTACCATTATGACATCACATTGTCACTCCCACTATGATGTCACACTGTTACTCCCATTTTAACATCACTTAGCCACTCCCATTATGACATCACAATGTCACTCATTAATAAACCACTATAATACTCCCATTATGACATCACAAAGTCACTCTTATTAATAAACCACTTTAGTACTTCCATTATGACATCACATTATCACTCCCATTATGACATCACAATGTCACTCATTAATAAACCACTTTAATACTTCCATTATGACATCACAATGTCACTCTCATTAATAAACCACTATAGTATTCCCATTATGACTTCACATTGTCACTCCCACTATGATGTAACACTGTTACTCCCATTTTAACATCACTTAGCCATCACATTGTCACTCCCACTATGATGTCACACTGTTACTCCCATTTTAACATCACTTAGCCACTCCCATTATGACATCACAATGTCACTCATTAATAAACCACTATAATACTCCCATTATGACATCACAATGTCACTCTTATTAATAAACCACTTTAGTACTTCCATTATGACATCACATTATCACTCCTATTATGATGTCACAATGTCACTTTAATTTTAACATCACTTTGCCATTCCCATTTTAACATCACTTAGCCACTCCCATTTTGACATCACAATGTCACTCTCATTAATAAACCACTTTAATACTCCCATTATGACATCACAATGTCAATCTAATTAATAAACCACTTTAATACTCCCATTATGACATCACAATGTCACTCTCATTAATAATCACTATAGTATTCCCATTATGACATCATATTCTCTCTCCCACTATGACGTAACGCTGTTACTCCGATTTTAACATCACTTAGCCACTCCCATTATGACATCACAATGTCACTCTCATTAATAAACCACTTTAATACTTCCATTATGACATCACAATGTCACTCTCATTAATAAACCACTATAGTATTCCCATTATGATATCACATTGTCACTCCCACTATGATGTCACACTGTTACTCCCATTTTAACATCACTTAGCCACTCCCATTATGACATCACAATGTCACCCATTAATAAACCACTATAATACTCCCATTATGACATCACATTGTCACTCTTATTAATAAACCACATTAGTACTTCCATTATGACATCACATTATCACTCCCATTATGACATCACAATGTCAATCTAATTAATAAACCACTTTAATACTCCCATTATGACATCACAATGTCACTCTCATTAATAATCACTATAGTATTCCCATTATGACATCACATTCTCACTCCCACTATGACGTAACGCTGTTACTCCGATTTTAACATCACTTAGCCACTCCCATTATGACATCACAATGTAACTCTCATTAATAAACCACTTTAATACTTCCATTATGACATCACAATGTCACTCTCATTAATAAACCACTATAGTATTCCCATTATGACATCACATTGTCACTCCCACTATGATGTCACACTGTTACTCCCATTTTAACATCACTTAGCCACTCCCATTATGACATCACAATGTCACTCATTAATAAACCACTATAATACTCCCATTATGATATCACAATATCACTCTTATTAATAAACCACTTTAGTACTTCCATTATGACATCACATTATCACTCCCATTATGATGTCACAATGTCACTTTCATTTTAACATCACTTTGCCATTCCCATTATGACATCACAATGTCACTCCCATTTTACCTTCACTTAGCCACTCCCATTATGACATCACAATGCCACTCTCATTAACCAAAACACTGTAGTACTCACATTATGACATCACAATGTCACTTTCATTAATAAACCACTTTAATACTCTTATTATGACATCACAATGTCTATCTCAATAATAAATTAATATAGTATTCCCATTATGACATCACATTGTCACTCCCACTATGATGTCACACTTACTCCCATATTAACATCACTTAGCCACTCCCATTATGACATCACAATGTCACTCATTAATAAACCACTATAATACTCCCATTATGACATCACAATATCACTCTTATTAATAAACCACTTTAGTACTTCCATTATGACATCACATTATCACTCCCATTATGATGTCACAATGTCACTTTCATTTTAACATCACTTTGCCATTCCCATTATGACATCACAATGTCACTCCAATTTTACCTTCACTTAGCCACTCCCATTATGACATCACAATGCCACTCTCATTAACCAAAGCACTGTAGTACTCACATTATGACATCACAATGTCACTTTCATTAATAAACCACTTTAATACTCCCATTATGACATCACAATGTCACTCTCATTTATAAACCACTATAGATTTCCCATTATGACATCACATTATCACTCCCACTATGACGTCACGCTGTTACTCCGATTTTAACATCACTTAGCCACTCCCATTTTGACATCACAATGTCACTCTCATTAATAAACCACTTTAATACTCCCATTATGACATCACACTGTCAATCTAATTAATAAACCACTTTAATACTCCCATTATGACATCACAATGTCACTCTCATTAATAAACCACTATAGTATTCCCATTATGACATCACATTCTCACTCCCACTATGACGTAGTGCTGTTACTCCGATTTTGACATCACTTAGCCACTCCCATTATGACATCACAATGTTACTCTCATTAATAAACCACTTTAATACTTCCATTATGACATCACAATGTCACTCTCATTAATAAACCACTATAGTATTCCCGTTATGACATCACATTGTCACTCCCACTATGATGTCACACTGTTACTCCCATTTTAACATCACTTAGCCACTCCCATTATGACATCACAATGTCACTCATTAATAAACCACTATAATACTCCCATTATGACATCAAAATGTCACTCTCATTAATAAAACACTTCAATACTCACATTATGACATCACAATGTCACTCTTATTAATAAACCACTATTGTATTCCCATTATGACATCACATTGTCACTCTCATTAATTAACCACTATAATACTCCCATTATGACATCACAATGTCACTCTCATTAATAAACCACTATAGTATTCCCATTATGACATCACATTGTCACTCCCACTATGACGTCACGCTGTTACTCCGATTTTAACATCACTTGGCCACTCCCGTTTTGACATCACAATGTCACTCTCATTAATAAACCACTTTAATACTCCCATTATGACATCACAATGTCAATCTAATTAATAAACCACTTTAATACTCCCATTATGACATCACAATGTCACTCTCATTAATAAACCACTATAGTATTCCCATTATGACATCACATTCTCACTCCCACTATGACGTAGCGCTGTTACTCCGATTTTAACATCACTTAGCCACTCCCATTATGACATCACAATGTCACTCTCCTTAATAAACCACTTTAATACTTCCATTATGACATCACAATGTCACTCTCATTAATAAACCACTATAGTATTCCCGTTATGACATCACATTGTCACTCCCACTATGATGTCACACTGTTACTCCCATTTTAACATCACTTAGCCACTCCCATTATGACATCACACTGTCACTCATTAATAAACCACTATAATATTCCCATTATGACATCTCAATGTCACTCTCATTAATAAAACACTTCAATACTCCCATTATGACATCACAATGTCACTCTTATTAATAAACCACTATAGTATTCCCATTATGACATCACATTGTCACTCTCATTAATTAACCACTATTATACTCCCATTATGACATCACAATGTCACTCTCATTAATAAACCACTATAGTATTCCCATTATGACATCACATTGTCACTCCCACTATGACGTCACGCTGTTACTCTGATTTTAACATCACTTAGCCACTCCCATTTTGACATCACAATGTCACTCTCATTAATAAACCACTTTAATACTTCCATTATGACATCACAATATCACTCTCATTAATAAACCACTTTAATACTTCCATTATGACATCACAATGTCACTCTCATTAATAAACCACTATAGTATTCCCATTATGAAATCACATTGTCACTCCCACTATGATGTCACACTGTTACTCCCATTTTAACATCACTTAGCCACTCCCATTATGACATCACAATGTCACTCATTAATAAACCACTATAATACTCCCATTATGACATCACAATGTCACTCTTATTAATAAACCACTTTAGTACTTCCATTATGACATCACATTATCACTCCTATTATGATGTCACAATGTCACTTTAATTTTAACATCACTTTGCCATTCCCATTTTAACATCACTTAGCCACTCCCATTTTGACATCACAATGCCACTCTCATTAATAAACCACTTTAATACTCCCATTATGACATCACAATGTCAATCTAATTAATAAACCACTTTAATACTCCCATTATGAAATCACAATGTCACTCTCATTAATAATCACTATAATATTCCCATTATGACATCATATTCACACTCCCACTATGACGTAACGCTGTTACTCCAATTTTAACATCCCTTAGCCACTCCCATTATGACATCACAATGTCACTCTCATTAATAAACCACTTTAATACTTCCATTATGACATCACAATGTCACTCTCATTAATAAACCACTATAGTATTCCCATTATGACATCACATTGTCACTCCCACTATGATGTCACACTGTTACTCCCATTTTAACATCACATAGCCACTCCCATTATGACATCACAATGTCACTCATTAATAAACCACTATAATACTCCCATTATGACATCACAATGTCACTCTTATTAATAAACCACTTTAGTACTTCCATTATGACATCACATTATCACTCCCATTAAGACATCACAATGTCACTCTCATTAATAAACCACTATAGTATTCCCATTATGACATCACATTGTCACTCCCACTATGATGTCACACTGTTACTCCCATTTTAACATCACATAGCCACTCCCATGATGACATCACACTGTCACTCATTAATAAACCACTACAATATTCCCATTATGACATCTCAATGTCACTCTCATTAATAAAACACTTCAATACTCCCATTATGACATCACAATGTCACTCTTATTAATAAACCACTATAGTATTCCCATTATGACATCACATTGTCACTCTCATTAATTAACAACTATAGTACTCCCATTATGACATCACAATGTCACTCTCATTAATAAACCACTATAGTATTCCCATTATGACATCACATTGTCACTCCCACTATGACGTCACGCTGTTACTCCAATTTTAACATCACTTAGCCACTCCCATTTTGACATCACAATGTCACTCTCATTAATAAACCACTTTAATACTCCCATTATGACATCACAATGTCAATCTAATTAATAAACCACTTTAATACTCCCATTATGACATCATAATGTCACTCTCATTAATAATCACTATAGTATTCCCATTATGACATCACATTCTCACTCCCACTATGATGTAACGCTGTTACTCCAATTTTAACATCACTTAGCCACTCCCATTATGACATCACAATGTCACTCATAAATAAACCACTATAATACTCCCATTATGACATCACAATGTCACTCTTATTAATAAACCACTTTAGTACTTCCATTATGACATCACATTATCACTCCCATTATGGTGTCACAATGTCACTTTAATTTTAACATCACTTTGCCATTCAATCTCATTAATAAACCACTATAGTATTCCCATTATGACATCACATTCTCACTCCCACTATGACATAGCGCTGTTACTCCGATTTTAACATCACTTAGCCACTCCCATTATGACATCACAATGTCACTCTCATTAATAAACCACTATAGTATTCCCATTATGACATCACATTGTCACTCCCACTATGATGTCACACTGTTACTCCCATTTTAACATCACTTAGCCACTCCCATTATGACATCACAATGTCACTCATTAATAAACCACTATAATACTCCCATTATGACATCACAATGTCACTCTTATTAATAAACCCCTTTAGTACTTCCATTATGACATCACATTATCACTCCCATTATGATGTCACAATGTCACTTTCATTTTAACATCACTTTGCCATTCCCATTATGACATCACAATGTCACTCCCATTTTACCTTAACTTAGCCACTCCCATTATGACATCACAAAGTCACTCTCATTAATAAACCACTTTGATACTCCCATTGTGACATCACAATGTCACTCTCATTATTAAACCACTATAGTTTTCCCAATATGACATTACATTGTCTTTCCCACTATGACATCACATTGCCACTCCCACTATGACGTCACACTGTTACTCCCATTTTAACATTACTTAGCCACTCCCATTATGACATCACAATGTCACTCATTAATAAACCACTTTAATAGAAAAATTATGACATCACAATGTCACTCTTATTAATAAACCACTTTAGTACTTCCATTATGACATCACATTATCACTCCCATTATAATGTCACAATGTCACTTTAACTTTAACATCACTTTGCCATTCCCATTATGACATCACAATGTCACTCCCATTTTACCCTCACTTAGCCACTCCCATTATGACATCACAATGCCACTCTCATTAACCAAAACACTGTAGTACTCACATTATGACATCACAATGTCACTTTCATTAATAAACCACTTTAATACTCTTATTATGACATCACAATGTCTATCTCAATAATAAATTAATATAGTATTCCCATTATGACATCACATTGTCACTCCTACTATGATGTCACACTGTTACTCCCATATTAACATCACTTAGCCACTCCCATTATGACATCACAATGTCACTCATTAATAAACCACTTTAATAATCCCATTATGACATCACAATGACACTCTCATTAATAAACCACTATAGTATTCCCATTATGACATCACATTGTCACTCCCACTATGACGTCACGCTGTTACTCCGATTTTAACATCACTTAGCCACTCCCATTATGACATCACAATGTCACTCTCATTAATAAACCACTATAATACTCCCATTATGACATCACAATGTCAATCTCATTAATAAACCACTATAGTATTCCCATTATGACATCACATTGTCACTCCCACTATGACGTCACGCTGTGACTCCGATTTTAACATCACTTAGCCACTTCCATTAGGACATCACAATGTCACTCTTATTAATAAACCACTTTAATACTCCAATTATGACATCACAATGTCACTTTCATTAATAAACCACTTTAATACTCCCATTATGACATCACAATGACAATCTAAGTAATAAACCACTTTAATACTCCCATTATGACATCACAATGTCAATCTCATTAATAAACCACTATAGTATTCCAATTATGACATCACATTGTCACTCCCACTATGACGTCACGCTGTTACTCCGATTTTAACATCACTTAGCCACTCCCATTTTGACATCACAATGTCACTCTCATTAATAAACCACTTTAATACTCCCATTATGACATCACAATGTCAATCTAATTAATAAACCACTATAATACTCCCATTATGACATCACAATGTCACTCTTATTAATAAACCACTTTAGTACTTCCATTATGACATCACATTATCACTCCCATTATGGTGTCACAATGTCACTTTAATTTTAACATCACTTTGCCATTCAATCTCATTAATAAACCACTATAGTATTCCCATTATGACATCACATTCTCACTCCCACTATGACATAGCGCTGTTACTCCGATTTTAACATCACTTAGCCACTCCCATTATGACATCACAATGTCACTCTCATTAATAAACCACTATAGTATTCCCATTATGACATCACATTGTCACTCCCACTATGATGTCACACTGTTACTCCCATTTTAACATCACTTAGCCACTCCCATTATGACATCACAATGTCACTCATTAATAAACCACTATAATACTCCCATTATGACATCACAATGTCACTCTCATGAATAAAACACTTCAATACTCCCATTATGACATCACAATGTCACTCTTATTAATAAACCACTATAGTATTCCCATTATAACATCACATTGTCACTCTCATTAATTAACCACTATAATACTCCCATTATGACATCACAATGTCACTCTCATTAATAAACCACTATAGTATTCCCATTATGACATCACATTGTCACTCCCACTATGACGTCACACTGTTACTCCGATTTTAACATCACTTAGCCACTCCCATTATGACATCACAATGTCACTCTCATTAATAAACCACTTTAATACTTCCATTATGACATCACAATGTCACTCTCATTAATAAACCACTATAGTATTCACATTATGACATCACATTGTCACTCCCACTATGATGTCACACTGTTACTCCCATTTTAACATCACTTAGCCACTCCCATTATGACATCACAATGTCACTCATTAATAAACCACTATAATACTCCCATTATGACATCACAATGTCACTCTTATTAATAAACCACTTTAGTACTTCCATTATGACATCACATTATCACTCCCATTATGATGTCACAATGTCACTTTCATTTTAACATCACTTTGCCATTCCCATTATGACATCACAATGTCACTCCCATTTTACCTTAACTTAGCCACTCCCATTATGACTTCACAATGTCACTCTCATTAATAAACCACTTTGATACTCCCATTGTGACATCACAATGTCACTCTCATTATTAAACCACTATAGTTTTCCCAATATGACATTACATTGTCTTTCCCACTATGACATCACATTGCCACTCCCACTATGACGTCACACTGTTACTCCCATTTTAACATTACTTAGCCACTCCCATTATGACATCACAATGTCACTCATTAATAAACCACTTTAATAGAAAAATTATGACATCACAATGTCACTCTTATTAATAAACCACTTTAGTACTTCCATTATGACATCACATTATCACTCCCATTATAATGTCACAATGTCACTTTAACTTTAACATCACTTTGCCATTCCCATTATGACATCACAATGTCACTCCCATTTTACCCTCACTTAGCCACTCCCATTATGACATCACAATGCCACTCTCATTAACCAAAACACTGTAGTACTCACATTATGACATCACAATGTCACTTTCATTAATAAACCACTTTAATACTCTTATTATGACATCACAATGTCTATCTCAATAATAAATTAATATAGTATTCCCATTATGACATCACATTGTCACTCCTACTATGATGTCACACTGTTACTCCCATATTAACATCACTTAGCCACTCCCATTATGACATCACAATGTCACTCATTAATAAACCACTTTAATAATCCCATTATGACATCACAATGACACTCTCATTAATAAACCACTATAGTATTCCCATTATGACATCACATTGTCACTCCCACTATGACGTCACGCTGTTACTCCGATTTTAACATTACTTAGCCACTCCCATTATGACATCACAATGTCACTCTCATTAATAAACCACTATAATACTCCCATTATGACATCACAATGTCACTCTCATTAATAAACCACTATAGTATTCCCATTATGACATCACATTGTCACTCCCACTATGACGTCACGCTGTTACTCCGATTTTAACATCACTTAGCCACTTCCATTAGGACATCACAATGTCACTCTCATTAATAAACCACTTTAATACTCCAATTATGACATCACAATGTCACTTTCATTAATAAACCACTTTAATACTCCCATTATGACATCACAATGTCAATCTAATTAATAAACCACTTTAATACTCCCATTATGACATCACAATGTCAATCTCATTAATAAACCACTATAGTATTCCAATTATGACATCACATTGTCACTCCCACTATGACATCACGCTGTTACTCCGATTTTAACATCACTTAGCCACTCCCATTTTGACATCACAATGTCACTCTCATTAATAAACCACTTTAATACTCCCATTATGACATCACAATGTCAATCAAATTAATAAACCACTTTAATACTCCCATTATGACATCACAATGTCACTCTCATTAATAATCACTATAGTATTCCCATTATGACATCACATTCTCACTCCCAATATGACGTAACACTGTTACTCCGATTTTAACATCACTTAGCCACTCCCATTATGACATCACAATGTCACTCTCATTAATAAACCACTTTAATACTTCCATTATGACATCACAATGTCACTCTCATTAATAAACTACTATAGTATTACCATTATGACATCACATTGTCACTCCCACTATGATGTCACACTGTTACTCCCATTTTAACATCACTTAGCCACTCCCATTATGACATCACAATGTCACTCATTAATAAACCACTATAATACTCCCATTATGACATCACAATGTCACTCTTATTAATAAACCACTTTAGTACTTCCATTATGACATCACATTCCCACTCCCACTATGACGTAACGCTGTTACTCCGATTTTAACATCACTTAGCCACTCCCATTATGACATCACAATGTAACCCTCATTAATAAACCACTTTAATACTTCCATTATGACATCACATTATCACTCCCATTATGATGTCACAATGTCACTTTCATTTTAACATCAATTTGCCATTCCCATTATGACATCACAATGTCACTCCCATTTTACCTTCACTTAGCCACTCCCATTATGACATCACAATGTCACTCTCATTAATAAACCACTTTGATACTCCCATTGTGACATCACAATGTCACTCTCATTATTAAACCACTATAGTTTTCCCATTATGACATTACATTGTCTTTCCCACTATGACATCACATTGCCACTCCCATTATGATGTCACACTGTTACTCCCATTTTAACATTACTTAGACACTCCCATTATGACATCACAATGTCACTCTTATTGATAAACCACTTTAGTACTTCCATTATGACATCAAATTATCACTCCCATTATAATGTCACAATGGCACTTTAATTTTAACATCACTTTGCCATTCCCATTATGACATCACAATGTCACTCCCATTTTACCCTCACTTAGCCACTCCCATTATGACATCACAATGCCACTCTCATTAACCAAAACACTGTAGTACTCACATTATGACATCACAATGTAACTTTCATTAATAAACCACTTTAATACTCCCATTATGACATCACAATGTCTATCTCAATAATAAATTAATATAGTATTCCCATTATGACATCACATTGTCACTTCCACTATGACGTCACGCTGTTACTCCGATTTTAACATCACTTAGCCACTCCCATTATGACATCACAATGTCACTCTCATTAATAAACCACTATAATTCTCCCATTATGACATCACAATGTCACTCTCATTAATAAAACACTTCAATACTCCCATTATGACATCACAATGTCACTCTTATTAATAAACCACTATAGTATTCCCATTATGACATCACATTGTCACTCATTAATTAACCACTATAATACTCACATTATGACATCACAATGTCACTCTCATTAATAAACCACTATAGTATTCCCATTATGACATCACATTGTCACTCCCACTATGACGTCACGCTGTTACTCCGATTTTAACATCACTTAGCCACTCTCATTTTGAGATCACAATGTCACTCTCATTAATAAACCACTTTAATACTTCCATTATGACATCACAATGTCACTCTCATTAATAAACCACTATAGTATTCCCATTATGACTTCACATTGTCACTCCCACTATGATGTAACACTGTTACTCCCATTTTAACATCACTTAGCCACTCCCATTATGACATCACAATGTCACTCATTAATAAACGACTATAATACTCCCATTATGACATCACATTGTCACTCTTATTAATAAACCACTTTAGTACTTCCATTATGACATCACATTATCACTCCCATTATGACAGCACAATGTCATTCTAATTAATAAACCACTTTAATACTCCCATTATGACATCACAATGTCACTCTCATTAATAATCACTATAGTATTCCCATTATGACATCACATTCTCACTCCCACTATGTCGTAACGCTGTTACTCCGATTTTAACATCACTTAGCCACTCCCATTATGAAATCACAATGTAACTCTCATTAATAAACCACTATAATACTCCCATTATGACATCACAATATCACTCTTATTAATAAACCACTTTAGTACTTCCATTATGACATCACATTATCACTCCCATTATGATGTCACAATGTCACTTTCATTTTAACATCACTTTGCCATTCCCATTATGACATCACAATGTCACTCCAATTTTACCTTCACTTAGCCACTCCCATTATGACATCACAATGTCACTTTCATTAATAAACCACTTTAATACTCTTATTATGACATCACAATGTCTATCTCAATAATAAATTAATATAGTATTCCCATTATGACATCACATTGTCACTCCCACTATGATGTCACACTTACTGCCATATTAACATCACAGCCACTCCCATTATGACATCACAATGTCACTCATTAATAAATCACTTTAATATTCCCATTATGACATCACAATGTCACTCTCATTAATAAACCACTATAGTATTCCCATTATGACATCACATTGTCACTTCCACTATGATGTCACGCTGTTACTCCCATTTTAACATCACTTAGCCACTCCCATTATGACATCACAATGTCACTCATTAATAAACCACTATAATACTCCCATTATGACATCACAATGTCACTCTCATTTATAAACCACTATAGATTTCCCATTATGACATCACATTATCACTCCCACTATGACGTCACGCTGTTACTCCGATTTTAACATCACTTAGCCACTCCCATTTTGACATCACAATGTCACTCTCATTAATAAACCACTTTAATACTCCCATTATGACATCACAATGTCACTCTCATTAATAAACCACTATAGTATTCCCATTATGACATCACATTCTCACTCCCACTATGACGTAGCGCTGTTACTCCGATTTTGACATCACTTAGCCACTCCCATTATGACATCACAATGTCACTCTCATTAATAAACCTCTTTAATACTTCCATTATGACATCACAATGTCACTCTCATTAATAAACCACTATAGTATTCCCATTATGACATCACATTATCACTCCCACTATGATGTCACACTGTTACTCCCATTTTAACATCACTTAGCCACTCCCATTATGACATCACAATGTCACTCATTAATAAACCACTATAATACTCCCATTATGACATCACAATGTCACTCTTATTAATAAACCACTTTAGTACTTCCATTATGACATCACATTATCACTCCCATTATGATGTCACAATGTCACTTTCATTTTAACATCACTTTGCCATTCCCATTATGACATCACAATGTCACTCCCATTTTACCTTAACTTAGCCACTCCCATTATGACATCACAATGTCACTCTCATTAATAAACCAGTTTGATACTCCCATTGTGACATCACAATGTCACTCTCATTATTAAACCACTATAGTTTTCCCAATATGACATTACATTGTCTTTCCCACTATGACATCACATTGCCACTCCCACTATGATGTCACACTGTTACTCCCATTTTAACATTACTTAGCCACTCCCATTATGACATCACAATGTCACTCATTAATAAACCACTTTAATACAAAAATTATGACATCACAATGTCACTCTTATTAATAAACCACTTTAGTACTTCCATTATGACATCACATTATCACTCCCATTATAATGTCACAATGTCACTTTAACTTTAACATCACTTTGCCATTCCCATTATGACATCACAATGTCACTCCCGTTTTACCCTCACTTAGACACTCCCATTATGACATCACAATGCCACTCTCATTAACCAAAACACTGTAGTACTCACATTATGACATCACAATGTCACTTTCATTAATAAACCACTTTAATACTCTTTTTATGACATCACAATGTCTATCTCAATAATAAATTAATATAGTATTCCCATTATGACATCACATTGTCACAACCACTATGACATCACGCTGTTACTCCGATTTTAACATCACTTAGCCACTCTCATTTTGAGATCACAATGTCACTCTCATTAATAAACCACTTTAATACTTCCATTATGACATCACAATGTCACTCTCATTAATAAACCACTATAGTATTCCCATTATGACATCACATTGTCACTCCCACTATGATGTCACACTGTTACTCCCATTTTAACATCACTTAGCCACTCCCATTATGACATCACAATGTCACTCATTATTAAACCACTATAATACTCCCATTATGACATCACAATGTCACTCTTATTAATAAACCACTTTAGTACTTCCATTATGACATCACATTATCACTCCTATTATGATGTCACAATGTCACTTTAATTTTAACATCACTTTGCCATTCCCATTTTAACATCACTTAGCCACTCCCATTTTGACATCACAATGCCACTCTCATTAATAAACCACTTTAATACTCCCATTATGACATCACAATGTCAATCTAATTAATAAACCACTTTAATACTCCCATTATGACATCACAATGTCACTCTCATTAATAATCACTATAGTATTCCCATTATGACATCATATTCACACTCCGACTATGACGTAACGCTGTTACTCCGATTTTAACATCACTTAGCCACTCCCATTATGACATCACAATGTCACTCTCATTAATAAACCACTTTAATACTTCCATTATGACATCACAATGTCACTCTCATTAATAAACCACTATAGTATTCCCATTATGACATCACATTGTCACTCCCACTATGATGTCACACTGTTACTCCCATTTTAACATCACATAGCCACTCCCATTATGACATCACAATGTCACTCATTAATAAACCACTATAATACTCCCATTATGACATCACAATGTCACTCTTATTAATAAACCACTTTAGTACTTCCATTATGACATCACATTATCACTCCCATTAAGACATCACAATGTCAATCTAATTAATAAACCACTTTAATACTCCCATTATGACATCACAATGTCACTCTCATTAATAATCACTATAGTATTCCCATTGTGACATCACATTCTCACTCCCACTATGACGTAACGCTGTTACTCCGATTTTAACATCACTTAGCCACTCCCATTATGACATCACAATGTAACTCTCATTAATAAACCACTTTAATACTTCCATTATGACATCACAATGTCACTCTTATTAATAAACCACTTTAGTACTTCCATTATGACATCACATTATCACTCCCATTATGATGTCACAATGTCACTATCATTTTAACATCACTTTGCCATTCCCATTATGTCATCACAATGTCACTCCCATTTTACCTTCACTTAGCCACTCCCATTATGACATCACAATGTCACTCATTAATAAACCACTTTGATACTCCCATTGTGACATCACAATGTCACTCTCATTATTAAACCACTATAGTTTTCCCATTATGACATTACATTGTCTTTCCCACTATGACATCAGATTGCCACTCCCACTATGACGTCACACTGTTACTCCCATTTTAACATTACTTAGCCACTCCCATTATGACATCACAATGTCACTCATTAATAAACCACTTTAATACAAAAATTATGACATCACAATGTCACTCTTATTAATAAACCACTTTAGTACTTCCATTATGACATCACATTATCACTCCCATTATAATGTCACAATGTCACTTTAATTTTAACATCACTTTGCTATTCCCATTATGACATCACAATGTCACTCCCATTTTACCCTCACTTAGCCACTCCCATTATGACATCACAATGCCACTCTCATTAACCAAAACACTGTAGTACTCACATTATGACATCACAATGTCACTCTCATTAATAAACCACTTTAATACTCTTATTATGACATCACAATGTCTATCTCAATAATAAATTAATATAGTATTCCCATTATGACATCACATTGTCACTCCCACTATGATGTCACACTATTACTCCCATATTAACATCACAGCCACTCCCATTATGACATCACAATGTCACACATTAATAAACCACTTTAATACTCCCATTATGACATCACAATGTCACTCTCATTAATAAACCACTATAGTATTCCCATTATGACATCACATTGTCACTCCCACTATGACGTCACGCTGTTACTCCGATTTTAACATCACTTAGCCACTCCCATTTTGACATCACAATGTCACTCTCATTAATAAACCACTTTAATTCTCCCATTATGACATCACAATGTCAATCTAATTAATAAACCACTATAATACTCCCATTATGACATCACAATGTCACTCTCATTAATAATCACTATAGTATTCCCATTATGACATCACATTCTCACTCCCACTATGACGTAACACTGTTACTCCGATTTTAACATCACTTAGCCACTCCCATTATGACATCACAATGTCACTCTCATTAATAAACCACTTTAATACTTCCATTATGACATCACAATGTCACTCTCATTAATAAACTACTATAGTATTACCATTATGACATCACATTGTCACTCCCACTATGATGTCACACTGTTACTCCCATTTTAACATCACTTAGCCACTCCCATTATGACATCACAATGTCACTCATTAATAAACCACTATAATACTCCCATTATGACATCACAAAGTCACTCTTATTAATAAACCACTTTAGTACTTCCATTATGACATCACATTATCACTCCCATTATGACATCACAATGTCACTCATTAATAAACCACTTTAATACTTCCATTATGACATCACAATGTCACTCTCATTAATAAACCACTATAGTATTCCCATTATGACTTCACATTGTCACTCCCACTATGATGTAACACTGTTACTCCCATTTTAACATCACTTAGCCATCACATTGTCACTCCCACTATGATGTCACACTGTTACTCCCATTTTAACATCACTTAGCCACTCCCATTATGACATCACAATGTCACTCATTAATAAACCACTATAATACTCCCATTATGACATCACAATGTCACTCTTATTAATAAACCACTTTAGTACTTCCATTATGACATCACATTATCACTCCTATTATGATGTCACAATGTCACTTTAATTTTAACATCACTTTGCCATTCCCATTTTAACATCACTTAGCCACTCCCATTTTGACATCACAATGTCACTCTCATTAATAAACCACTTTAATACTCCCATTATGACATCACAATGTCAATCTAATTAATAAACCACTTTAATACTCCCATTATGACATCACAATGTCACTCTCATTAATAATCACTATAGTATTCCCATTATGACATCATATTCTCTCTCCCACTATGACGTAACGCTGTTACTCCGATTTTAACATCACTTAGCCACTCCCATTATGACATCACAATGTCACTCTCATTAATAAACCACTTTAATACTTCCATTATGACATCACAATGTCACTCTCATTAATAAACCACTATAGTATTCCCATTATGACATCACATTGTCACTCCCACTATGATGTCACACTGTTACTCCCATTTTAACATCACTTAGCCACTCCCATTATGACATCACAATGTCACTCATTAATAAACCACTATAATACTCCCATTATGACATCACATTGTCACTCTTATTAATAAACCACATTAGTACTTCCATTATGACATCACATTATCACTCCCATTATGACATCACAATGTCAATCTAATTAATAAACCACTTTAATACTCCCATTATGACATCACAATGTCACTCTCATTAATAATCACTATAGTATTCCCATTATGACATCACATTCTCACTCCCACTATGACGTAACGCTGTTACTCCGATTTTAACATCACTTAGCCACTCCCATTATGACATCACAATGTAACTCTCATTAATAAACCACTTTAATACTTCCATTATGACATCACAATGTCACTCTCATTAATAAACCACTATAGTATTCCCATTATGACATCACATTGTCACTCCCACTATGATGTCACACTGTTACTCCCATTTTAACATCACTTAGCCACTCCCATTATGACATCACAATGTCACTCATTAATAAACCACTATAATACTCCCATTATGACATCACAATGTCACTCTTATTAATAAACCACTTTAGTACTTCCATTATGACATCACATTATCACTCCCATTATGATGTCACAATGTCACTTTCATTTTAACATCACTTTGCCATTCCCATTATGACATCACAATGTCACTCCCATTTTACCTTAACTTAGCCACTCCCATTATGACATCACAATGTCACTCTCATTAATAAACCAGTTTGATACTCCCATTGTGACATCACAATGTCACTCTCATTATTAAACCACTATAGTTTTCCCAATATGACATTACATTGTCTTTCCCACTATGACATCACATTGCCACTCCCACTATGATGTCACACTGTTACTCCCATTTTAACATTACTTAGCCACTCCCATTATGACATCACAATGTCACTCATTAATAAACCACTTTAATACAAAAATTATGACATCACAATGTCACTCTTATTAATAAACCACTTTAGTACTTCCATTATGACATCACATTATCACTCCCATTATAATGTCACAATGTCACTTTAACTTTAACATCACTTTGCCATTCCCATTATGACATCACAATGTCACTCCTGTTTTACCCTCACTTAGACACTCCCATTATGACATCACAATGCCACTCTCATTAACCAAAACACTGTAGTACTCACATTATGACATCACAATGTCACTTTCATTAATAAACCACTTTAATACTCTTTTTATGACATCACAATGTCTATCTCAATAATAAATTAATATAGTATTCCCATTATGACATCACATTGTCACAACCACTATGACATCACGCTGTTACTCCGATTTTAACATCACTTAGCCACTCTCATTTTGAGATCACAATGTCACTCTCATTAATAAACCACTTTAATACTTCCATTATGACATCACAATGTCACTCTCATTAATAAACCACTATAGTATTCCCATTATGACATCACATTGTCACTCCCACTATGATGTCACACTGTTACTCCCATTTTAACATCACTTAGCCACTCCCATTATGACATCACAATGTCACTCATTATTAAACCACTATAATACTCCCATTATGACATCACAATGTCACTCTTATTAATAAACCACTTTAGTACTTCCATTATGACATCACATTATCACTCCTATTATGATGTCACAATGTCACTTTAATTTTAACATCACTTTGCCATTCCCATTTTAACATCACTTAGCCACTCCCATTTTGACATCACAATGCCACTCTCATTAATAAACCACTTTAATACTCCCATTATGACATCACAATGTCAATCTAATTAATAAACCACTTTAATACTCCCATTATGACATCACAATGTCACTCTCATTAATAATCACTATAGTATTCCCATTATGACATCATATTCACACTCCGACTATGACGTAACGCTGTTACTCCGATTTTAACATCACTTAGCCACTCCCATTATGACATCACAATGTCACTCTCATTAATAAACCACTTTAATACTTCCATTATGACATCACAATGTCACTCTCATTAATAAACCACTATAGTATTCCCATTATGACATCACATTGTCACTCCCACTATGATGTCACACTGTTACTCCCATTTTAACATCACATAGCCACTCCCATTATGACATCACAATGTCACTCATTAATAAACCACTATAATACTCCCATTATGACATCACAATGTCACTCTTATTAATAAACCACTTTAGTACTTCCATTATGACATCACATTATCACTCCCATTAAGACATCACAATGTCAATCTAATTAATAAACCACTTTAATACTCCCATTATGACATCACAATGTCACTCTCATTAATAATCACTATAGTATTCCCATTGTGACATCACATTCTCACTCCCACTATGACGTAACGCTGTTACTCCGATTTTAACATCACTTAGCCACTCCCATTATGACATCACAATGTAACTCTCATTAATAAACCACTTTAATACTTCCATTATGACATCACAATGTCACTCTTATTAATAAACCACTTTAGTACTTCCATTATGACATCACATTATCACTCCCATTATGATGTCACAATGTCACTATCATTTTAACATCACTTTGCCATTCCCATTATGTCATCACAATGTCACTCCCATTTTACCTTCACTTAGCCACTCCCATTATGACATCACAATGTCACTCATTAATAAACCACTTTGATACTCCCATTGTGACATCACAATGTCACTCTCATTATTAAACCACTATAGTTTTCCCATTATGACATTACATTGTCTTTCCCACTATGACATCACATTGCCACTCCCACTATGACGTCACACTGTTACTCCCATTTTAACATTACTTAGCCACTCCCATTATGACATCACAATGTCACTCATTAATAAACCACTTTAATACAAAAATTATGACATCACAATGTCACTCTTATTAATAAACCACTTTAGTACTTCCATTATGACATCACATTATCACTCCCATTATAATGTCACAATGTCACTTTAATTTTAACATCACTTTGCTATTCCCATTATGACATCACAATGTCACTCCCATTTTACCCTCACTTAGCCACTCCCATTATGACATCACAATGCCACTCTCATTAACCAAAACACTGTAGTACTCACATTATGACATCACAATGTCACTCTCATTAATAAACCACTTTAATACTCTTATTATGACATCACAATGTCTATCTCAATAATAAATTAATATAGTATTCCCATTATGACATCACATTGTCACTCCCACTATGATGTCACACTATTACTCCCATATTAACATCACAGCCACTCCCGTTATGACATCACAATGTCACACATTAATAAACCACTTTAATACTCCCATTATGACATCACAATGTCACTCTCATTAATAAACCACTATAGTATTCCCATTATGACATCACATTGTCACTCCCACTATGACGTCACGCTGTTACTCCGATTTTAACATCACTTAGCCACTCCCATTTTGACATCACAATGTCACTCTCATTAATAAACCACTTTAATTCTCCCATTATGACATCACAATGTCAATCTAATTAATAAACCACTATAATACTCCCATTATGACATCACAATGTCACTCTCATTAATAATCACTATAGTATTCCCATTATGACATCACATTCTCACTCCCACTATGACGTAACACTGTTACTCCGATTTTAACATCACTTAGCCACTCCCATTATGACATCACAATGTCACTCTCATTAATAAACCACTTTAATACTTCCATTATGACATCACAATGTCACTCTCATTAATAAACTACTATAGTATTACCATTATGACATCACATTGTCACTCCCACTATGATGTCACACTGTTACTCCCATTTTAACATCACTTAGCCACTCCCATTATGACATCACAATGTCACTCATTAATAAACCACTATAATACTCCCATTATGACATCACAAAGTCACTCTTATTAATAAACCACTTTAGTACTTCCATTATGACATCACATTATCACTCCCATTATGACATCACAATGTCACTCATTAATAAACCACTTTAATACTTCCATTATGACATCACAATGTCACTCTCATTAATAAACCACTATAGTATTCCCATTATGACTTCACATTGTCACTCCCACTATGATGTAACACTGTTACTCCCATTTTAACATCACTTAGCCATCACATTGTCACTCCCACTATGATGTCACACTGTTACTCCCATTTTAACATCACTTAGCCACTCCCATTATGACATCACAATGTCACTCATTAATAAACCACTATAATACTCCCATTATGACATCACAATGTCACTCTTATTAATAAACCACTTTAGTACTTCCATTATGACATCACATTATCACTCCTATTATGATGTCACAATGTCACTTTAATTTTAACATCACTTTGCCATTCCCATTTTAACATCACTTAGCCACTCCCATTTTGACATCACAATGTCACTCTCATTAATAAACCACTTTAATACTCCCATTATGACATCACAATGTCAATCTAATTAATAAACCACTTTAATACTCCCATTATGACATCACAATGTCACTCTCATTAATAATCACTATAGTATTCCCATTATGACATCATATTCTCTCTCCCACTATGACGTAATGCTGTTACTCCGATTTTAACATCACTTAGCCACTCCCATTATGACATCACAATGTCACTCTCATTAATAAACCACTTTAATACTTCCATTATGACATCACAATGTCACTCTCATTAATAAACCACTATAGTATTCCCATTATGACATCACATTGTCACTCCCACTATGATGTCACACTGTTACTCCCATTTTAACATCACTTAGCCACTCCCATTATGACATCACAATGTCACCCATTAATAAACCACTATAATACTCCCATTATGACATCACATTGTCACTCTTATTAATAAACCACATTAGTACTTCCATTATGACATCACATTATCACTCCCATTATGACATCACAATGTCAATCTAATTAATAAACCACTTTAATACTCCCATTATGACATCACAATGTCACTCTCATTAATAATCACTATAGTATTCCCATTATGACATCACATTCTCACTCCCACTATGACGTAACGCTGTTACTCCGATTTTAACATCACTTAGCCACTCCCATTATGACATCACAATGTAACTCTCATTAATAAACCACTTTAATACTTCCATTATGACATCACAATGTCACTCTCATTAATAAACCACTATAGTATTCCCATTATGACATCACATTGTCACTCCCACTATGATGTCACACTGTTACTCCCATTTTAACATCACTTAGCCACTCCCATTATGACATCACAATGTCACTCATTAATAAACCACTATAATACTCCCATTATGATATCACAATATCACTCTTATTAATAAACCACTTTAGTACTTCCATTATGACATCACATTATCACTCCCATTATGATGTCACAATGTCACTTTCATTTTAACATCACTTTGCCATTCCCATTATGACATCACAATGTCACTCCAATTTTACCTTCACTTAGCCACTCCCATTATGACATCACAATGCCACTCTCATTAACCAAAACACTGTAGTACTCACATTATGACATCACAATGTCACTTTCATTAATAAACCACTTTAATACTCTTATTATGACATCACAATGTCTATCTCAATAATAAATTAATATAGTATTCCCATTATGACATCACATTGTCACTCCCACTATGATGTCACACTTACTCCCATATTAACATCACTTAGCCACTCCCATTATGACATCACAATGTCACTCATTAATAAACCACTATAATACTCCCATTATGACATCACAATATCACTCTTATTAATAAACCACTTTAGTACTTCCATTATGACATCACATTATCACTCCCATTATGATGTCACAATGTCACTTTCATTTTAACATCACTTTGCCATTCCCATTATGACATCACAATGTCACTCCAATTTTACCTTCACTTAGCCACTCCCATTATGACATCACAATGCCACTCTCATTAACCAAAACACTGTAGTACTCACATTATGACATCACAATGTCACTTTCATTAATAAACCACTTTAATACTCTTATTATGACATCACAATGTCTATCTCAATAATAAATTAATATAGTATTCCCATTATGACATCACATTGTCATTCCCACTATGATGTCACTCTTACTCCCATATTAACATCACAGCCACTCCCATTATGACATCACAATGTCACTCATTAATAAATCACTTTAATATTCCATTATGACATCACAATGTCACTCTCATTAATAAACCACTATAGTATTCCCATTATGACATCACATTGTCAATTCCACTATGATGTCACGCTGTTACTCCCATTTTAACATCACTTAGCCACTCCCATTATGACATCACAATGTCACTCATTAATAAACCACTATAATACTCCCATTATGACATCACAATGTCACTCTCTTTTATAAACCACTATAGATTTCCCATTATGACATCACATTATCACTCCCACTATGACGTCACGCTGTTACTCCGATTTTAACATCACTTAGCCACTCCCATTTTGACATCACAATGTCACTCTCATTAATAAACCACTTTAATACTCCCATTATGACATCACACTGTCAATCTAATTAATAAACCACTTTAATACTCCCATTATGACATCACAATGTCACTCTCATTAATAAACCACTATAGTATTCCCATTATGACATCACATTCTCACTCCCACTATGACATAGTGCTGTTACTCCGATTTTGACATCACTTAGCCACTCCCATTATGACATCACAATGTCACTCTCATTAATAAACCACTTTAATACTTCCATTATGACATCACAATGTCACTCTCATTAATAAACCACTATAGTATTCCCGTTATGACATCACATTGTCACTCCCACTATGATGTCACACTGTTACTCCCATTTTAACATCACTTAGCCACTCCCATTATGACATCACAATGTCACTCATTAATAAACCACTATAATACTCCCATTATGACATCAAAATGTCACTCTCATTAATAAAACACTTCAATACTCACATTATGACATCAAAATGTCACTCTTATTAATAAACCACTATTGTATTCCCATTATGACATCACATTGTCACTCTCATTAATTAACCACTATAATACTCCCATTATGACATCACAATGTCACTCTCATTAATAAACCACTATAGTATTCCCATTATGACATCACATTGTCACTCCCACTATGACGTCACGCTGTTACTCCGATTTTAACATCACTTGGCCACTCCCGTTTTGACATCACAATGTCACTCTCATTAATAAACCACTTTAATACTCCCATTATGACATCACAATGTCAATCTAATTAATAAACCACTTTAATACTCCCATTATGACATCACAATGTCACTCTCATTAATAAACCACTATAGTATTCCCATTATGACATCACATTCTCACTCCCACTATGACGTAGCGCTGTTACTCCGATTTTAACATCACTTAGCCACTCCCATTATGACATCACAATGTCACTCTCCTTAATAAACCACTTTAATACTTCCATTATGACATCACAATGTCACTCTCATTAATAAACCACTATAGTATTCCCGTTATGACATCACATTGTCACTCCCACTATGATGTCACACTGTTACTCCCATTTTAACATCACTTAGCCACTCCCATTATGACATCACACTGTCACTCATTAATAAACCACTATAATATTCCCATTATGACATCTCAATGTCACTCTCATTAATAAAACACTTCAATACTCCCATTATGACATCACAATGTCACTCTTATTAATAAACCACTATAGTATTCCCATTATGACATCACATTGTCACTCTCATTAATTAACCACTATAATACTCCCATTATGACATCACAATGTCACTCTCATTAATAAACCACTATAGTATTCCCATTATGACATCACATTGTCACTCCCACTATGACGTCACGCTGTTACTCTGATTTTAACATCACTTAGCCACTCCCATTTTGACATCACAATGTCACTCTCATTAATAAACCACTTTAATACTTCCATTATGACATCACAATATCACTCTCATTAATAAACCACTTTAATACTTCCATTATGACATCACAATGTCACTCTCATTAATAAACCACTATAGTATTCCCATTATGACATCACATTTTCACTCCCACTATGATGTCACACTGTTACTCCCATTTTAACATCACTTAGCCACTCCCATTATGACATCACAATGTCACTCATTAATAAACCACTATAATACTCCCATTATGACATCACAATGTCACTCTTATTAATAAACCACTTTAGTACTTCCATTATGACATCACATTATCACTCCTATTATGATGTCACAATGTCACTTTAATTTTAACATCACTTTGCCATTCCCATTTTAACATCACTTAGCCACTCCCATTTTGACATAACAATGCCACTCTCAGTAATAAACCACTTTAATACTCCCATTATGACATCATAATGTCAATCTAATTAATAAACCACTTTAATACTCCCATTATGACATCACAATGTCACTCTCATTAATAATCACTATAGTATTCCCATTATGACATCATATTCACACTCCCACTATGACGTAACGCTGTTACTCCAATTTTAACATCACTTAGCCACTCCCATTATGACATCACAATGTCACTCTCATTAATAAACCACTTTAATACTTCCATTATGACATCACAATGTCACTCTCATTATTAAACCACTATAGTATTCCCATTATGACATCACATTGTCACTCCCACTATGATGTCACACTGTTACTCCCATTTTAACATCACATAGCCACTCCCATTATGACATCACAATGTCACTCATTAATAAACCACTATAATACTCCCATTATGACATCACAATGTCACTCTTATTAATAAACCACTTTAGTACTTCCATTATGACATCACATTATCACTCCCATTAAGACATCACAATGTCACTCTCATTAATAAACCACTATAGTATTCCCATTATGACATCACATTGTCACTCCCACTATGATGTCACACTGTTACTCCCATTTTAACATCACATAGCCACTCCCATGATGACATCACACTGTCACTCATTAATAAACCACTATAATATTCCCATTATGACATCTCAATGTCACTCTCATTAATAAAACACTTCAATACTCCCATTATGACATCACAATGTCACTCTTATTAATAATCCACTATAGTATTCCCATTATGACATCACATTGTCACTCTCATTAATTAACAACTATAGTACTCCCATTATGACATCACAATGTCACTCTCATTAATAAACCACTATAGTATTCCCATTATGACATCACATTGTCACTCCCACTATGACGTCACGCTGTTACTCCGATTTTAACATCACTTAGCCACTCCCATTTTGACATCACAATGTCACTCTCATTAATAAACCACTTTAATACTCCCATTATGACATCACAATGTCAATCTAATTAATAAACCACTTTAATACTCCCATTATGACATCATAATGTCACTCTCATTAATAATCACTATAGTATTCCCATTATGACATCACATTCTCACTCCCACTATGATGTAACGCTGTTACTCCAATTTTAACATCACTTAGCCACTCCCATTATGACATCACAATGTCACTCTCATTAATAAACCACTTTAATACTTCCATTATAACTTCACAATGTCACTCTCATTAATAAACCACTATAGTATTCCCATTATGACATCACATTGTCACTCCCACTATGATGTCACACTGTTACTCCCATTTTAACATCACTTAGCCACTCATATTATGACATCACAATGTCACTCATTAATAAACCACTATAATACTCCCATTATAAAATCACAATGTCACTCTTATTAATAAACCACTTTAGTACTTCCATTATGACATCACATTATCACTCCTATTATGATGTCACAATGTCACTTTAATTTTAACATCACTTTGCCATTCCCATTTTAACATCACTTAGCCACTTCCATTTTGACATCACAATGCCACTCTCATTAATAAACCACTTTTATACTCCCATTATGACATCACAATGTCAATCTAATTAATAAACCACTTTAATACTCCCATTATGACATCACAATGTCACTCTCATTAATAATCACTATAGTATTCCCATTATGACATCACATTCTCACTCCCACTATGACGTAACGCTGTTACTCCGATTTTAACATCACTTAGCCACTCCCATTATGACATCACAATGTAACTCTAATTAATAAACCACTTTAATACTTCCATTATGACATCACAATGTCACTCTTATTAATACACCACTTTAGTACTTCCATTATGACATCACATTATCACTCCCATTATGATGTCACAATGTCACTATCATTTTAACATCACTTTGCCATTCCCATTATGACATCACAATGTCACTCCCATTTTACCTTCACTTAGCCACTCCCATTATGACATCACAATGTCACTCATTAATAAACCACTTTGATACTCCCATTGTGACATCACAATGTCACTCTCATTATTAAACCACTATAGTTTTCCCATTATGACATTACATTGTCTTTCCCACTATGACATCACATTGCCACTCCCACTATGATGTCACACTGTTACTCCCATTTTAACATTACTTAGCCACTCCCATTATGACATCACAATGTCACTCATTAATAAACCACTTTAATACAAAAATTATGACATCACGATGTCACTCTTATTAATAAACCACTTTAGTACTTCCATTATGACATCACATTATCACTCCCATTATAATGTCACAATGTCACTTTAATTTTAACATCACTTTGCTATTCCCATTATGACATCACAATGTCACTCCCATTTTACCCTCACTTAGCCACTCCCATTATGACATCACAATGCCACTCTCATTAACCAAAACACTGTAGTACTCACATTATGACATCACAATGTCACTCTCATTAATAAACCACTTTGATACTCTTATTATGACATCACAATGTCTATCTCAATAATAAATTAATATAGTATTCCCATTATGACATCACATTGTCACTCCCACTATGATGTCACACTGTTACTCCCATATTAACATCACAGCCACTCCCATTATGACATCACAATGTCACACATTAATAAACCACTTTAATACTCCCATTATGACATCACAATGTCACTCTCATTAATAAACCACTATAGTATTCCCATTATGACATCACATTGTCACTTCCACTATGACGTCACGCTGTTACTCCGATTTTAACATCACTTAGCCACTCCCATTATGACATCACAATGTCACTCATTAATAAACCACTATAATACTCCCATTATGACATCACAATGTCACTCTCATTTATAAACCACTTTAATAATCCCATTATGACATCACATTGTCACTCCCACTATGATGTCACGCTGTTACTCCGATTTTAACATCACTTAGCCACTCTCATTTTGACATCACAATGTCACTCTTATTAATAAACCACTTTAATACTCCCATTATGACATCACAATGTCACTCTTATTAATAAACCACTTTAGTACTTCCATTATGACATCACATTATCAATCCTATTATGATGTCACAATGTCACTTTAATTTTAACATCACTTTGCCATTCCCATTTTAACATCACTTAGCCACTCCCATTTTGACATCACAATGTCACTCTCATTAATAAATCACTTTAATACTCCCATTATGACATCACAATGTCAATCTAATTAATAAACCACTTTAATACTCCCATTATGACATCACAATGTCACTCTCATTAATAATCACTATAGTATTCCCATTATGACATCATATTCTCTCTCCCACTATGACGTAATGCTGTTACTCCGATTTTAACATCACTTAGCCACTCCCATTATGACATCACAATGTCACTCTCATTAATAAACCACTATAATACTCACATTATGACATCACATTGTCACTCTTATTAATAAACCACTTTAGTACTTCCATTATGACATCACATTATCACTCCCATTATGACATCACAATGTCAATCTAATTAATAAACCACTTTAATACTCCCATTATGACATCACAATCTCACTCTCAATAATCACTATAGTATTCCCATTATGACATCACATTCTCACTCCCACTATGACGTAACGCTGTTACTCCGATTTTAACATCACTTAGCCACTCCCATTATGACATCACAATGTAACTCTCATTAATAAACCACTTTAATACTTCCATTATGACATCACAATGTCACTCATTAATAAACCACTATAATACTCCCATTATGACATCACAATATCACTCTTATTAATAAACCACTTTAGTACTTCCATTATCACATCACATTATCACTCCCATTATGATGTCACAATGTCACTTTCATTTTAACATCACTTTGCCATTCCCATTATGACATCACAATGTCACTCCAATTTTACCTTCACTTAGCCACTCCCATTATGACATCACAATGCCACTCTTATTAACCAAAACACTGTAGTACTCACATTATGACATCACAATGTCACTTTCATTAATAAACCACTTTAATACTCTTATTATGACATCACAATGTCTATCTCAATAATAAATTAATATAGTATTCCCATTATGACATCACATTGTCACTCCCACTATGATGTCACACTTACTCCCATATTAACATCACAGCCACTCCCATTATGACATCACAATGTCACTCATTAATAAATCACTTTAATATTCCCATTATGACATCACAATGTCACTCTCATTAATAAACCACTATAGTATTCCCATAATGACATCACACTGTCACTTCCACTATGATGTCACACTGTTACTCCCATTTTAACATCACTTAGCCACTCCCATTATGACATCACAATGTCACTCATTAATAAACCACTATAATACTCCCATTATGACATCACAATGTCACTCTCATTTATAAACCACTATAGATTTCCCATTATGACATCACATTATCACTCCCACTATGACATCACGCTGTTACTCCGATTTTAACATCACTTAGCCACTCCCATTTTGACATCACAATGTCACTCTCATTAATAAACCACTTTAATACTCCCATTATGACATCACACTGTCAATCTAATTAATAAACCACTTTAATACTCCCATTATGACATCACAATGTCACTCTCATTAATAAACCACTATAGTATTCCCATTATGACATCACATTCTCACTCCCACTATGACGTAGCGCTGTTACTCCGATTTTGACATCACTTAGCCACTCCCATTATGACATCACAATGTCACTCTCATTAATAAACCACTTTAAAACTTCCATTACGACATCACAATGTCACTCTCATTAATAAACCACTATAGTATTCCCGTTATGACATCACATTGTCACTCCCACTATGATGTCACACTGTTACTCCCATTTTAACATCACTTAGCCACTCCCATTATGACATCACAATGTCACTCATTAATAAACCACTATAATACTCCCATTATGACATCACAATGTCACTCTCATTAATAAAACACTTCAATACTCTCATTATGACATCACAATGTCACTCTTATTAATAAACCACTATAGTATTCCCATTATGACATCACATTGTCACTCTCATTAATTAACCACTATAATACTCCCATTATGACATCACAATGTCACTCTCATTAATAAACCACTATAGTATTCCCATTATGACATCACATTGTCACTCCCACTATGACGTCACGCTGTTACTCCGATTTTAACACCACTTAGCCACTCCCATTTTGACATCACAATGTCACTCTCATTAATAAACCACTTTAATACTCCCATTATGACATCACAATGTCAATCTAATTAATAAACCACTTTAATACTCCCATTATGACATCACGATGTCACTCTCATTAATAAACCACTATAGTATTCCCATTATGACATCACATTCTCACTCCCACTATGACGTCACACTGTTACTCCCATTTTAACATCACTTAGCCACTCCCATTATGACATCACACTGTCACTCATTAATAAACCACTTTAATACTTCCATTATGACATCACAATGTCACTCTCATTAATAAACCACTATAGTATTCCCATTATGACATCACATTGTCACTCCCACTATGATGTCACACTGTTACTCCCATTTTAACATCACTTAGCCACTCCCATTATGACATCACACTGTCACTCATTAATAAACCACTATAATATTCCCATTATGACATCTCAATGTCACTCTCATTAATAAAACACTTCAATACTCCCATTATGACATCACAATGTCACTCTTATTAATAAACCACTATAGTATTCCCATTATGACATCACATTGTCACTCTCATTAATTAACCACTATAATACTCCCATTATGACATCACAATGTCACTCTCATTAATAAACCACTATAGTATTCCCATTATGACATCACATTGTCACTCCCACTATGACGTCACGCTGTTACTCCGATTTTAACATCACTTAGCCACTCCCATTTTGACATCACAATGTCAATCTCATTACTAAACCACTTTAATACTCCCATTATGACATCACATTATCACTCCTATTATGATGTCACAATGTCACTTTAATTTTAACATCACTTTGCCATTCCCATTTTAACATCACTTAGCCACTCCCATTTTGACATCACAATGCCACTCCCATTAATAAACCACTTTAATACTCCCATTATGACATCACAATGTCAACCTAATTAATAAAGCACTTTAATACTCCCATTATGACATCACAATGTCACTCTCATTAATAATCACTATTGTATTCCCATTATGACATCATATTCTCACTCCCACTATGACGTAACGCTGTTACTCCGATTTTAACATCACTTAGCCACTCCCATTATGACATCACAATGTCACTCTCATTAATAAACCACTTTAATACTTCCATTATGACATCACAATGTGACTCTCATTAATAAACCACTATAGTATTCCCATTATGACATCACATTGTCACTCCCACTATGATGTCACACTGTTACTCCCATTTTAACATCACTTAGCCACTCCCATTATGACATCACAATGTCACTCATTAATAAACCACTATAATACTCCCATTATGACATCACAATGTCACTCTTATTAATAAACCACTTTAGTACTTCCATTATGACATCACATTATCACTCCCATTAAGACATCACAATGTCAATCTAATTAATAAACCACTTTAATACTCCCATTATGACATCACAATGTCACTCTCATTAATAATCACTATAGTATTCCCATTATGACATCACATTCTCACTCCCACTATGACGTAACGCTGTTACTCCAATTTTAACATCACTTAGCCACTCCCATTAAGACATCACAATGTAACTCTCATTAATAAACCACTTTAATACTTCCATTATGACATCACAATGTCACTCTTATTAATAAACCACTTTAGTACTTCCATTATGACATCACATTATCACTCCCATTATGATGTCACAATGTCACTCTCATTTTAACATCACTTTGCCATTCCCATTATGACATCACAATGTCACTCCCATTTTACCTTCACTTAGACACTCCCATTATGACATCACAATGTCACTCATTAATAAACCACTTTGATACTCCCATTGTGACATCACAATGTCACTCTCATTATTAAACGACTATAGTTTTCCCATTATGACATTACATTGTCTTTCCCACTATGACATCACATTGCCACTCCCACTATGACGTCACACTGTTACTCCCATTTTAACATTACTTAGCCACTCCCATTATGACATCACAATGTCACTCATTAATAAACCACTTTAATACAAAAATTATGACATCACAATGTCACTCTTATTAATAAACCACTTTAGTACTTCCATTATGACATCACATTATCACTCCCATTATAATGTCACAATGTCACTTTAATTTTAACATCACTTTGCCATTCCCATTATGACATCACAATGTCACTCCCATTTTACCCTCACTTAGCCACTCCCTTTATGACATCACAATGCCACTCTCATTAACCAAAACACTGTAGTACTCACATTATGACATCACAATGTCACTCTCATTAATAAACCACTTTAATACTCTTATTATGACATCACAACGTCTATCTATATAATTAATTAATATAGTATTCCCATTATGACATCACATTGTCACTCCCACTATGATGTCACACTGTTACTCCCATATTAACATCACAGCCACTCCCATTATGTCATCACAATGTCACACATTAATAAACCACTTTAATACTCCCATTATGACATCACAATGTCACTCTCATTAATAAACCACTATAGTATTCCCATTATGACATCACATTGTCACTTCCACTATGACGTCACGCTGTTTCTCCGATTTTAACATCACTTAGCCACTCCCATTATGACATCACAATGTCACTCATTAAAAAACCACTATAATACTCCCATTATGACATCACAATGTCACTCTCATTTATAAACCACTATAGTATTCCCTTTATGACATCACATTATCACTCCCACTATGACGTCACGCTGTTACTCCGATTTTAACATCACTTAGCCACTCCCATTTTGACATCACAATGTCACTCTCATTAATAAACCACTTTAATACTCCCATTATGACATTACAATGTCAATCTAATTAATAAACCACTTTAATACTCCCATTATGACATCACAATGTCACTCTCATTAATAAACCACTATAGTATTCCCATTATGACATCACATTCTCACTCCCACTATGACGTAGCGCTGTTACTCCGATTTTAACATCACTTAGCCACTCCCATTATGACATCACAATGTCACTGTCATTAATAAACCACTTTAATACTTCCATTATGACATCACAATGTCACTCTCATTAATAAACCCCTATAGTATTCCCGTTATGACATCACATTGTCACTCCCACTATGATGTCACACTGTTACTCCCATTTTATCATCACTTAGCCACTCCCATTATGACATCACAATGTCACTCATTAATAAACCACTATAATATTCCCATTATGACATCACAATGTCACTCTCATTAATAAAACACTTCAATACTCCCATTATGACATCACAATGTCACTCTTATTAATAAACCACTACAGTATTCCCATTATGACATCACATTGTCTCTCTCATTAATTAACCACTATAATACTCCCATTATGACATCACAATGTCACTCTCATTAATAAACCACTATAGTATTCCCATTATGACATCACATTGTCACTCCCACTATGACGTCACGCTGTTACTCCGATTTTAACATCACTTAGCCACTCCCATTTTGACATCACAATGTCCCTCTCATTAATAAACCACTTTAATACTCCCATTATGACATCACATTATCACTCCTATTATGATGTCACAATGTCACTTTAATTTTAACATCATTTTGCCATTCCCATTTTAACATCACTTAGCCACTCCCATTTTGACATCACAATGTCACTCTCATTAATAAACCACTTTAATACTCCCATTATGACATCACAATGTCAATCTAATTAATAAACCACTATAATACTCCCATTATGACTTCACAATGTCACTCTCATTAATAAACCACTAAAGTATTCCCATTATGACATCACATTGTCACTCCCACTATGATTTCACACTGTTACTCCGATTTTAACATCACTTAGCCACTCCCATTATGACATCACAATGTCACTCATTAATAAACCACTATAATACTCCCATTATGACATCACAATGTCACTCTCATTAATAAACCACTATAATACTCCCATTATGACTTCACAATGTCACTCTCATTAATAAACCACTATAGTATTCCCATTATGACATCACATTGTCACTCCCACTATGACGTCACGCTGTTACTCCGATTTTAACATCACTTAGCCACTCCCATTTTGACATCACAATGTCACTCTCATTAATAAACCACTTTAATACTCCCATTATGACATCACAATGTCAATCTAATTAATAAACCAGTTTAATACTCCCATTGTGACATCACAATGTCACTCTCACTAATAAACCACTATAGTATTCCCAATTATGACATCACATTCTCACTCCCACTATGACGTAGCACTGTTACTCCGATTTTAACATCACTTAGCCACTCCCATTATGACATCACAATGTCACTCTCATTAATAAACCACTTTAATACTTCCATTATGACATCACAATGTCACTCTCATTAATAAACCACTATAGTATTCCTGTTATGACATCACATTGTCACTCCCACTATGATGTCACACTGTTACTCCCATTTTAACATCACTTAGCCACTCCCATTATGACATCACAATGTCACTCATTAATAAACCACTATAATACTCCCATTATGACATCACAATGTCACTCTCATTAATAAAACACTTCAATACTCCCATTATGACATCACAATGTCACTCTTATTAATAAACCACTATAGTATTCCCATTATGACATCACATTGTCACTCTCATTAATTAACCACTATAATACTCCCATTATGACATCACAATGTCACTCTCATTAATAAACCACTATAGTATTCCCATTATGACATCACATTGTCACTCCCACTATGATGTCACGCTGTTACTCCGATTTTATCATCACTTAGCCACTCCCATTTTGACATCACAATGTCACTCTCATTAATAAACCACTTTAATACTCCCATTATGACATCACAATGTCAATCTAATTAATAAACCACTTTAATACTCCCATTGTGACATCACAATGTCACTCTCATTAATAAACCACTATAGTATTCCCATTATGACATCACATTCTCACTCGCACTATGACGTAGCGCTGTTATTCCGATTTTAACATCACTTAGCCACTCCCATTATGACATCACAATGTCACTCTCATTAATAAACCACTTTAATACTTCCATTATGACATCACAATGTCACTCTCATTAATAAACCACTATAGTATTCCCGTTATGACATCACATTGTCACTCCCACTATGATGTCACACTGTTACTCCCATTTTAACATCACTTAGCCACTCCCATTATGACATCACACTGTCACTCATTAATAAACCACTATAATATTCCCATTATGACATCACAATGTCACTCTCATTAATAAAACACTTCAATACTCCCATTATGACATCACAATGTCACTCTTATTAATAAACCACTATAGTATTCCCATTATGACATCACATTGTCACTCTCATTAATTAACCACTATAATACTCCCATTATGACATCACAATGTCACTTTCATTAATAAACCACTATAGTATTCCCATTATGACATCACATTGTCACTCCCACTATGACGTCACGCTGTTACTCCTATTTTAACATCACTCAGCCACTCCCATTTTGACACCACAATGTCACTCTCATTAATAAACCACTTTAATACTCTGATTATGACATCACAATGTCAATCTAATGAATAAACCACTTTAATACTCCCATTATGACATCACAATGTCACTCTCATTAATAATCACTATAGTATTCCCATTATGACATCACATTCTCACTCCCACTATGACGTAACGCTGTTACTCCGATTTTAACATCACTTAGCCACTCCCATTATGACATCACAATGTCACTCTCATTAATAAACCACTTTAATACTTTCATTATGAAATCACAATGTCACTCTCATTAATAAACCACTATAGTATTCCCATTATGACATCACATTGTCACTCCCACTATGATGTCACACTGTTACTCCCATTTTAACATCACTTAGCCACTCCCATTATGACATCACAATGTCACTCATTAATAAACCACTATAATACTCCCATTATGACATCACAATGTCACTCTTATTTATAAACCAGTTTAGTACTTCCATTATGACATCACATTATCACTCCTATTATGATGTCACAATGTCACTTTAATTTTAACATCACTTTGCCATTCCCATTTTAACATCACTTAGCCACTCCCATTTTGAAATCACAAAGCCACTCTCATTAATAAAACACTTCAATACTCCCATTATGACATCACAATGTCACTCTTATTAATAAACCACTATAGTATTCCCATTATGACATCACATTGTCACTCTCATTAATTAACCACTATAATACTCCCATTATGACATCACAATGTCACTCTCATTAATAAACCACTATAGTATTCCCATTATGACATCACATTCTCACTCCCACTATGACGTAACGCTGTTACTCTGATTTTAACATCACTTAGCCACTCCCATTATGACATCACAATGTCACTCTCATTAATAAACCACTTTAATACTTCCATTATGACATCACAATGTCACTCTCATTAATAAACCACTATAGTATTCCCATTATGACATCACATTGTCACTCCCACTATGATGTCACACTGTTACTCCCATTTTAACATCACTTAGCCACTCCCATTATGACATCACAATGTCACTCATTAATAAACCACTATAATACTCCCATTATGACATCACAAAGTCACTCTTATTAATAAACCACTTTAGTACTTCCATTATGACATCACATTATCACTCCTATTATGATGTCACAATGTCACTTTAATTTTAACATCACTTTGCCATTCCCATTTTAACATCACTTAGCCACTCCCATTTTGACATCACAAAGCCACTCTCATTAATAAACCACTTTAATACTCCCATTATGACATCACAATGTCAATCTAATTAATAAACCACTTTAATACTCCGATTATGACATCACAATGTCACTCTCATTAATAATCACTATAGTATTCCCATTATGACATTACATTCTCACTCCCATTAAGACATCACAATGTCAATCTAATTAATAAACCACTTTAATACTCCCATTATGACATCACAATGTCACTCTCATTAATAACTACTATAGTATTCCCATTATGACATTACATTCTCACTCCCACTATGACGTAGCGCTGTTACTCCGATTTTAACATCACTTAGCCACTCCCAATATGACATCACAATGTCACTCTCATTAACCAAAACACTGTAGTACTCACATTATGACATCACAATGTCACTTTCATTAATAAACCACTTTAATACTCTTATTATGACATCACAATGTCTATCTCAATAATAAATTAATATAGTATTCCCATTATGACATCACATTGTCACTCCCACTATGATGTCACATTTACTCCCATATTAACATCACAGCCACTCCCATTATGACATCACAATGTCACTCATTAATAAATCACTTTAATATTCCCATTATGATATCACAATGTCACTCTCATTAATAAACCACTATAGTATTCCCATTATGACATCACATTGTAACTTCCACTATGATGTCACGCTGTTACTCCCATTTAACATCACTTAGCCACTCCCATTATGACATCACAATGTCACTCATTAATAAACCACTATAATACTCCCATTATGACATCACAATGTCACTCTCATTTATAAACCACTACAGATTTCCCATTATGACATCACATTATCACTCCCACTGTGACGTCACGCTGTTACTCCGATTTTAACATCACTTAGCCACTCCCATTTTGACATCACAATGTCACTCTCATTAATAAACCACTTTAATACTCCCATTATGACATCACACTGTCAATCTAATTAATAAACCACTTTAGTACTCCCATTATGACATCACAATGTCACTCTCATTAATAAACCACTATAGTATTCCCATTATGACATCACATTCTCACTCCCACTATGACGTAGCGCTGTTACTCCGATTTTGACATCACTTAGCCACTCCCATTATGACATCACAATGTCACTCTCATTAATAAACCACTTTAATACTTCCATTATGACATCACAATGTCACTCTCATTAATAAACCACTATAGTATTCCCGTTATGACATCACATTATCACTCCCACTATGATGTAACACTGTTACTCCCATTTTAACATCACTTAGCCACTCCCATTATGACATCACAATGTCACTCATTAATAAACCACTATAATACTCCCATTATGACATCACAATGTCACTCTCATTAATAAAACACTTCAATACTCCCATTATGACATCACAATGTCACTCTTATTAATAAACCACTATAGTATTCCCATTATGACATCACATTGTCACTCTCATTAATTAACCACTATAATACTCCCATTATGACATCACAATGTCACTCTCATTAATAAACCACTATAGTATTCCCATTATGACATCACATTGTCACTCCCACTATGACGTCACGCTGTTACTCCGATTTTAACATCACTTAGCCACTCCCATTTTGACATCACAATGTCACTCTCATTAATAAACCACTTTAATACTCCCATTATGACATCACAATGTCAATCTAATTAATAAACCACTTTAATACTCCCATTGTGACATCACAATGTCACTCTCACTAATAAACCACTATAGTATTCCCATTATGACATCACATTCTCACTCCCACTATGACGTAGCGCTGTTACTCCGATTTTAACATCACTTAGCCACTCCCATTATGACATCACAATGTCACTCTCATTAATAAACCACTTTAATACTTCCATTATGACATCACAATGTCACTCTCATTAATAAACCACTATAGTATTCCCGTTATGACAACACATTGTCACTCCCACTATGATGTCACACTGTTACTCCCATTTTAACATCACTTAGCCACTCCCATTATGACATCACAATGTCACTCATTAATAAACCACTATAATACTCCCATTATGACATCACAATGTCACTCTCATTAATAAAACACTTCAATACTCCCATTATGACATCACAATGTCACTCTTATTAATAAACCACTATAGTATTCCCATTATGACATCACATTGTCACTCTCATTAATTAACCACTATAATACTCCCATTATGACATCACAATGTCACTCTCATTAATAAACCACTATAGTATTCCCATTATGACATCACATTGTCACTCCCACTATGATGTCACGCTGTTACTCCGATTTTATCATCACTTAGCCACTCCCATTTTGACATCACAATGTCACTCTCATTAATAAACCACTTTAATACTCCCATTATGACATCACAATGTCAATCTAATTAATAAACCACTTTAATACTCCCATTGTGACATCACAATGTCACTCTCATTAATAAACCACTATAGTATTCCCATTATGACATCACATTCTCACTCCCACTATGACGTAGCGCTGTTACTCCGATTTTAACATCACTTAGCCACTCCCATTATGACATCACAATGTCACTCTCATTAATAAACCACTTTAATACTTCCATTATGACATCACAATGTCACTCTCATTAATAAACCACTATAGTATTCCCGTTATGACATCACATTGTCACTCCCACTATGATGTCACACTGTTACTCCCATTTTAACATCACTTAGATACTCCCATTATGACATCACACTGTCACTCATTAATAAACCACTATAATATTCCCATTATGACATCACAATGTCACTCTCATTAATAAAACACTTCAATACTCCCATTATGACATCAGAATGTCACTCTTATTAATAAACCACTATAGTATTCCCATTATGACATCACATTGTCACTCTCATTAATTAACCACTATAATACTCCCATTATGACATCACAATGTCACTTTCATTAATAAACCACTATAGTATTCCCATTATGACATCACATTGTCACTCCCACTATGACGTCACGCTGTTACTCCTATTTTAACATCACTCAGCCACTCCCATTTTGACATCACAATGTCACTCTCATTAATAAACCACTTTAATACTCCCATTATGACATCACAATGTCAATCTAATGAATAAACCACTTTAATACTCCCATTATGACATCACAATGTCACTCTCATTAATAATCACTATAGTATTCCCATTATGACATCACATTCTCACTCCCACTATGACGTAACGCTGTTACTCCGATTTTAACATCACTTAGCCACTCCCATTATGACATCACAATGTCACTCTCATTAATAAACCACTTTAATACTTCCATTATGAAATCACAATGTCACTCTCATTAATAAACCACTATAGTATTCCCATTATGACATCACATTGTCACTCCCACTATGATGTCACACTGTTACTCCCATTTTAACATCACTTAGCCACTCCCATTATGACATCACAATGTCACTCATTAATAAACCACTATAATACTCCCATTATGACATCACAATGTCACTCTTATTAATAAACCAGTTTAGTACTTCCATTATGACATCACATTATCACTCCTATTATGATGTCACAATGTCACTTTAATTTTAACATCACTTTGCCATTCCCATTTTAACATCACTTAGCCACTCCCATTTTGACATCACAAAGCCACTCTCATTAATAAAACACTTCAATACTCCCATTATGACATCACAATGTCACTCTTATTAATAAACCACTATAGTATTCCCATTATGACATCACATTGTCACTCTCATTAATTAACCACTATAATACTCCCATTATGACATCACAATGTCACTCTCATTAATAAACCACTATAGTATTCCCATTATGACATCACATTCTCACTCCCACTATGACGTAACGCTGTTACTCTGATTTTAACATCACTTAGCCACTCCCATTATGACATCACAATGTCACTCTCATTAATAAACCACTTTAATACTTCCATTATGACATCACAATGTCACTCTCATTAATAAACCACTATAGTATTCCCATTATGACATCACATTGTCACTCCCACTATGATGTCACACTGTTACTCCCATTTTAACATCACTTAGCCACTCCCATTATGACATCACAATGTCACTCATTAATAAACCACTATAATACTCCCATTATGACATCACAAAGTCACTCTTATTAATAAACCACTTTAGTACTTCCATTATGACATCACATTATCACTCCTATTATGATGTCACAATGTCACTTTAATTTTAACATCACTTTGCCATTCCCATTTTAACATCACTTAGCCACTCCCATTTTGACATCACAAAGCCACTCTCATTAATAAACCACTTTAATACACCCATTATGACATCACAATGTCAATCTAATTAATAAACCACTTTAATACTCCGATTATGACATCACAATGTCACTCTCATTAATAATCACTATAGTATTCCCATTATGACATCATATTCTCACTCCCACTATGACGTAACGCTGTTACTCCGATTTTAACATCACTTAGCCACTCCCATTATGACATCACAATGTCACTCTCATTAATAAACCACTTTAATACTTCCATTATGACATCACAATGTCACTCTCATTAATAAACCACTATAGTATTCCCATTATGACATCACATTGTCACTCCCACTATGATGTCACACTGTTACTCCCATTTTAACATCACTTAGCCACTCCCATTATGACATCACAATGTCACTCATTAATAAACCACTATAATACTCCCATTATGACATCACAATGTCACTCTTATTAATAAACCACTTTAGTACTTCCATTATGACATCACATTATCACTCCCATTAAGACATCACAATGTCAATCTAATTAATAAACCACTTTAATACTCCCATTATGACATCACAATGTCACTCTCATTAATAATCACTATAGTATTCCCATTATGACACCATATTCTCACTCCCACTATGACGTAACGCTGTTACTCCGATTTTAAGATCACTTAGCCACTCCCATTATGACATCACAATGTCACTCTCATTAATAAACCACTTTAATACTTCCATTATGACATCACAATGTCACTCTCATTAATAAACCACTATAGTATTCCCATTATGACATCACATTGTCACTCCCACTATGATGTCACACTGTTAATCCCATTTTAACATCACTTAGCCACTCCCATTATGACATCACAATGTCACTCATTAATAAACCACTATAATACTCCCATTATGACATCACAATGTCACTCTTATTAATAAACCACTTTAGTACTTCCATTATGACATCACATTATCACTCCCATTAAGACATCACAATGTCAATCTAATTAATAAACCACTTTAATACTCCCATTATGACATCACAATGTCACTCTCATTAATAACTACTATAGTATTCCCATTATGACATTACATTCTCACTCCCACTATGACGTAGCGCTGTTACTCCGATTTTAACATCACTTAGCCACTCCCAATATGACATCACAATGTCACTCTCATTAACCAAAACACTGTAGTACTCACATTATGACATCACAATGTCACTTTCATTAATAAACCACTTTAATACTCTTATTATGACATCACAATGTCTATCTCAATAATAAATTAATATAGTATTCCCATTATGACATCACATTGTCACTCCCACTATGATGTCACATTTACTCCCATATTAACATCACAGCCACTCCCATTATGACATCACAATGTCACTCATTAATAAATCACTTTAATATTCCCATTATGATATCACAATGTCACTCTCATTAATAAACCACTATAGTATTCCCATTATGACATCACATTGTAACTTCCACTATGATGTCACGCTGTTACTCCCATTTAACATCACTTAGCCACTCCCATTATGACATCACAATGTCACTCATTAATAAACCACTATAATACTCCCATTATGACATCACAATGTCACTCTCATTTATAAACCACTACAGATTTCCCATTATGACATCACATTATCACTCCCACTATGACGTCACGCTGTTACTCCGATTTTAACATCACTTAGCCACTCCCATTTTGACATCACAATGTCACTCTCATTAATAAACCACTTTAATACTCCCATTATGACATCACACTGTCAATCTAATTAATAAACCACTTTAGTACTCCCATTATGACATCACAATGTCACTCTCATTAATAAACCACTATAGTATTCCCATTATGACATCACATTCTCACTCCCACTATGACGTAGCGCTGTTACTCCGATTTTGACATCACTTAGCCACTCCCATTATGACATCACAATGTCACTCTCATTAATAAACCACTTTAATACTTCCATTATGACATCACAATGTCACTCTCATTAATAAACCACTATAGTATTCCCGTTATGACATCACATTATCACTCCCACTATGATGTAACACTGTTACTCCCATTTTAACATCACTTAGCCACTCCCATTATGACATCACAATGTCACTCATTAATAAACCACTATAATACTCCCATTATGACATCACAATGTCACTCTCATTAATAAAACACTTCAATACTCCCATTATGACATCACAATGTCACTCTTATTAATAAACCACTATAGTATTCCCATTATGACATCACATTGTCACTCTCATTAATTAACCACTATAATACTCCCATTATGACATCACAATGTCACTCTCATTAATAAACCACTATAGTATTCCCATTATGACATCACATTGTCACTCCCACTATGACGTCACGCTGTTACTCCGATTTTAACATCACTTAGCCACTCCCATTTTGACATCACAATGTCACTCTCATTAATAAACCACTTTAATACTCCCATTATGACATCACAATGTCAATCTAATTAATAAACCACTTTAATACTCCCATTGTGACATCACAATGTCACTCTCACTAATAAACCACTATAGTATTCCCATTATCACATCACATTCTCACTCCCACTATGACGTAGCGCTGTTACTCCGATTTTAACATCACTTAGCCACTCCCATTATGACATCACAATGTCACTCTCATTAATAAACCACTTTAATACTTCCATTATGACATCACAATGTCACTCTCATTAATAAACCACTATAGTATTCCCGTTATGACATCACATTGTCACTCCCACTATGATGTCACACTGTTACTCCCATTTTAACATCACTTAGCCACTCCCATTATGACATCACAATGTCACTCATTAATAAACCACTATAATACTCCCATTATGACATCACAATGTCACTCTCATTAATAAAACACTTCAATACTCCCATTATGACATCACAATGTCACTCTTATTAATAAACCACTATAGTATTCCCATTATGACATCACATTGTCACTCTCATTAATTAACCACTATAATACTCCCATTATGACATCACAATGTCACTCTCATTAATAAACCACTATAGTATTCCCATTATGACATCACATTGTCACTCCCACTATGATGTCACGCTGTTACTCCGATTTTATCATCACTTAGCCACTCCCATTTTGACATCACAATGTCACTCTCATTAATAAACCACTTTAATACTCCCATTATGACATCACAATGTCAATCTAATTAATAAACCACTTTAATACTCCCATTGTGACATCACAATGTCACTCTCATTAATAAACCACTATAGTATTCCCATTATGACATCACATTCTCACTCCCACTATGACGTAGCGCTGTTACTCCGATTTTAACATCACTTAGCCACTCCCATTATGACATCACAATGTCACTCTCATTAATAAACCATTTTAATACTTCCATTATGACATCACAATGTCACTCTCATTAATAAACCACTATAGTATTCCCGTTATGACATCACATTGTCACTCCCACTATGATGTCACACTGTTACTCCCATTTTAACATCACTTAGATACTCCCATTATGACATCACACTGTCACTCATTAATAAACCACTATAATATTCCCATTATGACATCACAATGTCACTCTCATTAATAAAACACTTCAATACTCCCATTATGACATCACAATGTCACTCTTATTAATAAACCACTATAGTATTCCCATTATGACATCACATTGTCACTCTCATTAATTAACCACTATAATACTCCCATTATGACATCACAATGTCACTTTCATTAATAAACCACTATAGTATTCCCATTATGACATCACATTGTCACTCCCACTATGACGTCACGCTGTTACTCCTATTTTAACATCACTCAGCCACTCCCATTTTGACATCACAATGTCACTCTCATTAATAAACCACTTTAATACTCCCATTATGACATCACAATGTCAATCTAATGAATAAACCACTTTAATACTCCCATTATGACATCACAATGTCACTCTCATTAATAATCACTATAGTATTCCCATTATGACATCACATTCTCACTCCCACTATGACGTAACGCTGTTACTCCGATTTTAACATCACTTAGCCACTCCCATTATGACATCACAATGTCACTCTCATTAATAAACCACTTTAATACTTCCATTATGAAATCACAATGTCACTCTCATTAATAAACCACTATAGTCTTCCCATTATGACATCACATTGTCACTCCCACTATGATGTCACACTGTTACTCCCATTTTAACATCACTTAGCCACTCCCATTATGACATCACAATGTCACTCATTAATAAACCACTATAATACTCCCATTATGACATCACAATGTCACTCTTATTAATAAACCAGTTTAGTACTTCCATTATGACATCACATTATCACTCCTATTATGATGTCACAATGTCACTTTAATTTTAACATCACTTTGCCATTCCCATTTTAACATCACTTAGCCACTCCCATTTTGACATCACAAAGCCACTCTCATTAATAAAACACTTCAATACTCCCATTATGACATCACAATGTCACTCTTATTAATAAACCACTATAGTATTCCCATTATGACATCACATTGTCACTCTCATTAATTAACCACTATAATACTCCCATTATGACATCACAATGTCACTCTCATTAATAAACCACTATAGTATTCCCATTATGACATCACATTCTCACTCCCACTATGACGTAACGCTGTCACTCTGATTTTAACATCACTTAGCCACTCCCATTATGACATCACAATGTCACTCTCATTAATAAACCACTTTAATACTTCCATTATGACATCACAATGTCACTCTCATTAATAAACCACTATAGTATTCCCATTATGACATCACATTGTCACTCGCACTATGATGTCACACTGTTACTCCCATTTTAACATCACTTAGCCACTCCCATTATGACATCACAATGTCACTCATTAATAAACCACTATAATACTCCCATTATGACATCACAAAGTCACTCTTATTAATAAACCACTTTAGTACTTCCATTATGACATCACATTATCACTCCTATTATGATGTCACAATGTCACTTTAATTTTAACATCACTTTGCCATTCCCATTTTAACATCACTTAGCCACTCCCATTTTGACATCACAAAGCCACTCTCATTAATAAACCACTTTAATACTCCCATTATGACATCACAATGTCAATCTAATTAATAAACCACTTTAATACTCCCATTATGACATCACAATGTCACTCTCATTAATAATCACTATAGTATTCCCATTATGACATCATATTCTCACTCCCACTATGACGTAACGCTGTTACTCCGATTTTAACATCACTTAGCCACTCCCATTATGACATCACAATGTCACTCTCATTAATAAACCACTTTAATACTTCCATTATGACATCACAATGTCACTCTCATTAATAAACCACTATAGTATTCCCATTATGACATCACATTGTCACTCCCACTATGATGTCACACTGTTACTCCCATTTTAACATCACTTAGCCACTCCCATTATGACATCACAATGTCACTCATTAATAAACCACTATAATACTCCCATTATGACATCACAATGTCACTCTTATTAATAAACCACTTTAGTACTTCCATTATGACATCACATTATCACTCCTATTATGATGTCACAATGTCACTTTAATTTTAACATCACTTTGCCATTCCCATTTTAACATCACTTAGCCACTCCCATTTTGACATCACAAAGCCACTCTCATTAATAAAACACTTCAATACTCCCATTATGACATCACAATGTCACTCTTATTAATAAACCACTATAGTATTCCCATTATGACATCACATTGTCACTCTCATTAATTAACCACTATAATACTCCCATTATGACATCACAATGTCACTCTCATTAATAAACCACTATAGTATTCCCATTATGACATCACATTCTCACTCCCACTATGACGTAACGCTGTCACTCTGATTTTAACATCACTTAGCCACTCCCATTATGACATCACAATGTCACTCTCATTAATAAACCACTTTAATACTTCCATTATGACATCACAATGTCACTCTCATTAATAAACCACTATAGTATTCCCATTATGACATCACATTGTCACTCGCACTATGATGTCACACTGTTACTCCCATTTTAACATCACTTAGCCACTCCCATTATGACATCACAATGTCACTCATTAATAAACCACTATAATACTCCCATTATGACATCACAAAGTCACTCTTATTAATAAACCACTTTAGTACTTCCATTATGACATCACATTATCACTCCTATTATGATGTCACAATGTCACTTTAATTTTAACATCACTTTGCCATTCCCATTTTAACATCACTTAGCCACTCCCATTTTGACATCACAAAGCCACTCTCATTAATAAACCACTTTAATACTCCCATTATGACATCACAATGTCAATCTAATTAATAAACCACTTTAATACTCCCATTATGACATCACAATGTCACTCTCATTAATAATCACTATAGTATTCCCATTATGACATCATATTCTCACTCCCACTATGACGTAACGCTGTTACTCCGATTTTAACATCACTTAGCCACTCCCATTATGACATCACAATGTCACTCTCATTAATAAACCACTTTAATACTTCCATTATGACATCACAATGTCACTCTCATTAATAAACCACTATAGTATTCCCATTATGACATCACATTGTCACTCCCACTATGATGTCACACTGTTACTCCCATTTTAACATCACTTAGCCACTCCCATTATGACATCACAATGTCACTCATTAATAAACCACTATAATACTCCCATTATGACATCACAATGTCACTCTTATTAATAAACCACTTTAGTACTTCCATTATGACATCACATTATCACTCCCATTAAGACATCACAATGTCAATCTAATTAATAAACCACTTTAATACTCCCATTATGACATCACAATGTCACTCTCATTAATAACTACTATAGTATTCCCATTATGACATTACATTCTCACTCCCACTATGACGTAGCGCTGTTACTCCGATTTTAACATCACTTAGCCACTCCCATTATGACATCACAATGTCACTCTCATTAACCAAAACACTGTAGTACTCACATTATGACATCACAATGTCACTTTCATTAATAAACCACTTTAATACTCTTATTATGACATCACAATGTCTATCTCAATAATAAATTAATATAGTATTCCCATTATGACATCACATTGTCACTCCCACTATGATGTCACATTTACTCCCATATTAACATCACAGCCACTCCCATTATGACATCACAATGTCACTCATTAATAAATCACTTTAATATTCCCATTATGACATCACAATGTCACTCTCATTAATAAACCACTATAGTATTCCCATTATGACATCACATTGTAACTTCCACTATGATGTCACGCTGTTACTCCCATTTAACATCACTTAGCCACTCCCATTATGACATCACAATGTCACTCATTAATAAACCACTATAATACTCCCATTATGACATCACAATGTCACTCTCATTTATAAACCACTATAGATTTCCCATTATGACATCACATTATCACTCCCACTATGACGTCACGCTGTTACTCCGATTTTAACATCACTTAGCCACTCCCATTTTGACATCACAATGTCACTCTCATTAATAAACCACTTTAATACTCCCATTATGACATCACACTGTCAATCTAATTAATAAACGACTTTAGTACTCCCATTATGACATCACAATGTCACTCATTAATAAACCACTATAATACTCCCATTATGACATCACACTGTCACTCTCATTAATAAAACACTTCAATACTCCCATTATGACATCACAATGTCACTCTTATTAATAAACCACTATAGTATTCCCATTATGACATCACATTGTCACTCTCATTAATTAACCACTATAATACTCCCATTATGACATCACAATGTCACTCTCATTAATAAACCACTATAGTATTCCCATTATGACATCACATTGTCACTCCCACTATGACGTCACGCTGTTACTCCGATTTTAACATCACTTAGCCACTCCCATTTTGACATCACAATGTCACTCTCATTAATAAACCACTTTAATACTCCCATTATGACATCACAATGTCAATCTAATTAATAAACCACTTTAATACTCCCATTGTCACATCACAATGTCACTCTCATTAATAAACCACTATAGTATTCCCATTATGACATCACATTCTCACTCCCACTATGACGTAGCGCTGTTACTCCGATTTTAACATCACTTAGCCACTCCCATTATGACATCACAATGTCACTCTCATTAATAAACCACTTTAATACTTCCATTATGACATCACAATGTCACTCTCATTAATAAACCACTATAGTATTCCCGTTATGACATCACATTGTCACTCCCACTATGATGTCACACTGTTACTCCCATTTTAACATCACTTAGCCACTCCCATTATGACATCACAATGTCACTCATTAATAAACCACTATAATACTCCCATTATGACATCACAATGTCACTCTCATTAATAAAACACTTCAATACTCCCATTATGACATCACAATGTCACTCTTATTAATAAACCACTATAGTATTCCCATTATGACATCACATTGTCACTCCCACTATGACGTCACGCTGTTACTCCGATTTTAACATCACTTAGCCACTCCCATTTTGACATCACAATGTCACTCTCATTAATAAACCACTTTAATACTCCCATTATGACATCACAATGTCAATCTAATTAATAAACCACTTTAATACTCCCATTGTGACATCACAATGTCACTCTCATTAATAAACCACTATAGTATTCCCATTATGACATCACATTCTCACTCCCACTATGACGTAGCGCTGTTACTCCGATTTTAACATCACTTAGCCACTCCCATTATGACATCACAATGTCACTCTCATTAATAAACCACTTTAATACTTCCATTATGACATCACAATGTCACTCTCATTAATAAACCACTATAGTATTCCCGTTATGACATCACATTGTCACTCCCACTATGATGTCACACTGTTACTCCCATTTTAACATCACTTAGCCACTCCCATTATGACATCACACTGTCACTCATTAATAAACCACTATAATATTCCCATTATGACATCACAATGTCACTCTCATTAATAAAACACTTCAATACTCCCATTATGACATCACAATGTCACTCTTATTAATAAACCACTATAGTATTCCCATTATGACATCACATTGTCACTCTCATTAATTAACCACTATAATACTCCCATTATGACATCACAATGTCACTCTCATTAATAAACCACTATAGTATTCCCATTATGACATCACATTCTCACTCCCACTATGACGTAACGCTGTCACTCTGATTTTAACATCACTTAGCCACTCCCATTATGACATCACAATGTCACTCTCATTAATAAACCACTTTAATACTTCCATTATGACATCACAATGTCACTCTCATTAATAAACCACTATAGTATTCCCATTATGACATCACATTGTCACTCGCACTATGATGTCACACTGTTACTCCCATTTTAACATCACTTAGCCACTCCCATTATGACATCACAATGTCACTCATTAATAAACCACTATAATACTCCCATTATGACATCACAAAGTCACTCTTATTAATAAACCACTTTAGTACTTCCATTATGACATCACATTATCACTCCTATTATGATGTCACAATGTCACTTTAATTTTAACATCACTTTGCCATTCCCATTTTAACATCACTTAGCCACTCCCATTTTGACATCACAAAGCCACTCTCATTAATAAACCACTTTAATACTCCCATTATGACATCACAATGTCAATCTAATTAATAAACCACTTTAATACTCCCATTATGACATCACAATGTCACTCTCATTAATAATCACTATAGTATTCCCATTATGACATCATATTCTCACTCCCACTATGACGTAACGCTGTTACTCCGATTTTAACATCACTTAGCCACTCCCATTATGACATCACAATGTCACTCTCATTAATAAACCACTTTAATACTTCCATTATGACATCACAATGTCACTCTCATTAATAAACCACTATAGTATTCCCATTATGACATCACATTGTCACTCCCACTATGATGTCACACTGTTACTCCCATTTTAACATCACTTAGCCACTCCCATTATGACATCACAATGTCACTCATTAATAAACCACTATAATACTCCCATTATGACATCACAATGTCACTCTTATTAATAAACCACTTTAGTACTTCCATTATGACATCACATTATCACTCCCATTAAGACATCACAATGTCAATCTAATTAATAAACCACTTTAATACTCCCATTATGACATCACAATGTCACTCTCATTAATAACTACTATAGTATTCCCATTATGACATTACATTCTCACTCCCACTATGACGTAGCGCTGTTACTCCGATTTTAACATCACTTAGCCACTCCCATTATGACATCACAATGTCACTCTCATTAACCAAAACACTGTAGTACTCACATTATGACATCACAATGTCACTTTCATTAATAAACCACTTTAATACTCTTATTATGACATCACAATGTCTATCTCAATAATAAATTAATATAGTATTCCCATTATGACATCACATTGTCACTCCCACTATGATGTCACATTTACTCCCATATTAACATCACAGCCACTCCCATTATGACATCACAATGTCACTCATTAATAAATCACTTTAATATTCCCATTATGACATCACAATGTCACTCTCATTAATAAACCACTATAGTATTCCCATTATGACATCACATTGTAACTTCCACTATGATGTCACGCTGTTACTACCATTTAACATCACTTAGCCACTCCCATTATGACATCACAATGTCACTCATTAATAAACCACTATAATACTCCCATTATGACATCACAATGTCACTCTCATTTATAAACCACTATAGATTTCCCATTATGACATCACATTATCACTCCCACTATGACGTCACGCTGTTACTCCGATTTTAACATCACTTAGCCACTCCCATTTTGACATCACAATGTCACTCTCATTAATAAACCACTTTAATACTCCCATTATGACATCACACTGTCAATCTAATTAATAAACGACTTTAGTACTCCCATTATGACATCACAATGTCACTCATTAATAAACCACTATAATACTCCCATTATGACATCACACTGTCACTCTCATTAATAAAACACTTCAATACTCCCATTATGACATCACAATGTCACTCTTATTAATAAACCACTATAGTATTCCCATTATGACATCACATTGTCACTCTCATTAATTAACCACTATAATACTCCCATTATGACATCACAATGTCACTCTCATTAATAAACCACTATAGTATTCCCATTATGACATCACATTGTCACTCCCACTATGACGTCACGCTGTTACTCCGATTTTAACATCACTTAGCCACTCCCATTTTGACATCACAATGTCACTCTCATTAATAAACCACTTTAATACTCCCATTATGACATCACAATGTCAATCTAATTAATAAACCACTTTAATACTCCCATTGTCACATCACAATGTCACTCTCATTAATAAACCACTATAGTATTCCCATTATGACATCACATTCTCACTCCCACTATGACGTAGCGCTGTTACTCCGATTTTAACATCACTTAGCCACTCCCATTATGACATCACAATGTCACTCTCATTAATAAACCACTTTAATACTTCCATTATGACATCACAATGTCACTCTCATTAATAAACCACTATAGTATTCCCGTTATGACATCACATTGTCACTCCCACTATGATGTCACACTGTTACTCCCATTTTAACATCACTTAGCCACTCCCATTATGACATCACAATGTCACTCATTAATAAACCACTATAATACTCCCATTATGACATCACAATGTCACTCTCATTAATAAAACACTTCAATACTCCCATTATGACATCACAATGTCACTCTTATTAATAAACCACTATAGTATTCCCATTATGACATCACATTGTCACTCCCACTATGACGTCACGCTGTTACTCCGATTTTAACATCACTTAGCCACTCCCATTTTGACATCACAATGTCACTCTCATTAATAAACCACTTTAATACTCCCATTATGACATCACAATGTCAATCTAATTAATAAACCACTTTAATACTCCCATTGTGACATCACAATGTCACTCTCATTAATAAACCACTATAGTATTCCCATTATGACATCACATTCTCACTCCCACTATGACGTAGCGCTGTTACTCCGATTTTAACATCACTTAGCCACTCCCATTATGACATCACAATGTCACTCTCATTAATAAACCACTTTAATACTTCCATTATGACATCACAATGTCACTCTCATTAATAAACCACTATAGTATTCCCGTTATGACATCACATTGTCACTCCCACTATGATGTCACACTGTTACTCCCATTTTAACATCACTTAGCCACTCCCATTATGACATCACACTGTCACTCATTAATAAACCACTATAATATTCCCATTATGACATCACAATGTCACTCTCATTAATAAAACACTTCAATACTCCCATTATGACATCACAATGTCACTCTTATTAATAAACCACTATAGTATTCCCATTATGACATCACATTGTCACTCTCATTAATTAACCACTATAATACTCCCATTATGACATCACAATGTCACTCTCATTAATAAACCACTATAGAATTCCCATTATGACATCACATTGTCACTCCCACTATGACGTCACGCTGTTACTCCTATTTTAACATCACTCAGCCACTCCCATTTTGACATCACAATGTCACTCTCATTAATAAACCACTTTAATACTCCCATTATGACATCACAATGTCAATCTAATGAATAAACCACTTTAATACTCCCATTATGACATCACAATGTCACTCTCATTAATAATCACTATAGTATTCCCATTATGACATCACATTCTCACTCCCACTATGACGTAACGCTGTTACTCCGATTTTAACATCACTTAGCCACTCCCATTATGACATCACAATGTCACTCTCATTAATAAACCACTTTATTACTTCCATTATGACATCACAATGTCACTCTCATTAATAAACCACTATAGTATTCCCATTATGACATCACATTGTCACTCCCACTATGATGTCACACTGTTACTCCCATTTTAACATCACTTAGCCACTCCCATTATGACATCACAATGTCACTCATTAATAAACCACTATAATACTCCCATTATGACATCACAATGTCACTCTCATTAATAAACCACTTTAGTACTTCCATTATGACATCACATTATCACTCCTATTATGATGTCACAATGTCACTTTAATTTTAACATCACATTGCCATTCCCATTTTAACATCACTTAGCCACTCCCATTTTGACATCACAAAGCCACTCTCATTAATAAAACACTTCAATACTCCCATTATGACATCACAATGTCACTCTTATTAATAAACCACTATAGTATTCCCATTATGACATCACATTGTCACACTCATTAATTAACCACTATAATACTCCCATTATGACATCACAATGTCACTCTCATTAATAAACCACTATAGTATTCCCATTATGACATCACATTGTCACTCCCACTATGACGTCACGCTGTTACTCCGATTTTAACATCACTTAGCCACTCCCATTTTGACATCACAATGTCACTTTCATTAATAAACCACTTTAATACTCCCATTATGACATCACAATGTCAATCTAATGAATAAACCACTTTAATACTCCCATTATGACATCACAATGTCACTCTCATTAATAATCACTATAGTATTCCCATTATGACATCACATTCTCACTCCCACTATGACGTAACGCTGTTACTCCGATTTTAACATCACTTAGCCACTCCCATTATGACATCACAATGTCACTCTCATTAATAAACCACTTTAATACTTCCATTATGACATCACAATGTCACTCTCATTAATAAACCACTATAGTATTCCCATTATGACATCACATTGTCACTCCCACTATGATGTCACACTGTTACTCCCATTTTAACATCACTTAGCCACTCCCATTATGACATCACAATGTCACTCATTAATAAACCACTATAATACTCCCATTATGACATCACAAAGTCACTCTTATTAATAAACCATTTTAGTACTTCCATTATGACATCACATTATCACTCCTATTATGATGTCACAATGTCACTTTAATTTTAACATCACTTTGCCATTCCCATTTTAACATCACTTAGCCACTCCCATTTTGACATCACAAAGCCACTCTCATTAATAAACCACTTTAATACTCCCATTATGACATCACAATGTCAATCTAATTAATAAACTACTTTAATACTCCCATTATGACATCACAATGTCACTCTCATTAATAATCACTATAGTATTCCCATTATGACATCATATTCTCACTCCCACTATGACGTAACGCTGTTGCTCTGATTTCAACATCACTTAGCCACTCCCATTATGACATCACAATGTCACTCTCATTAATAAACCACTTTAATACTTCCATTATGACATCACAATGTCACTCTCATTAATAAACCACTATAGTATTCCCATTATGACATCACATTGTCACTCCCACTATGATGTCACACTGTTACTCCCATTTTAACATCACTTAGCCACTCCCATTATGACATCACAATGTCACTCATTAATAAACCACTATAATACTCCCATTATGACATCACAATGTCACTCTTATTAATAAACCACTTTAGTACTTCCATTATGACATCACATTATCACTCCCATTAAGACATCACAATGTCAATCTAATTAATAAACCACTTTAATACTCCCATTATGACATCACAATGTCACTCTCATTAATAATTACTATAGTATTCCCATTATGACATCACATTCTCACTCCCACTATGACGTAACGCTGTTACTCCGATTTTAACATCACTTAGCCACTCCCATTATGACATCACAATGTAACTCTCATTAATAAACCACTTTAATACTTCCATTATGACATCACAATGTCACTCTTATTAATAAACCACTTTAGTACTTCCATTATGACATCACATTATCACTCCCATTATGATGTCACAATGTCACTATCATTTTAACATCACTTTGCCATTCCCATTATGACATCACAATGTCACTCCCATTTTACCTTCACTTAGCCACTCCCATTATGACATCACAATGTCATTCATTAATAAACCACTTTGATACTCCCATTGTGACATCACAATGTCACTCTCATTATTAAACCACTATAGTTTTCCCATTATGACATTACATTGTCTTTCCCACTATGACATCACATTGCCAATTCCACTATGACGTCACACTGTTACTCCCATTTTAACATTACTTAGCCACTCCCATTATGACATCACAATGTCACTCATTAATAAACCACTTTAATACAAAAATTATGACATCACAATGTCACTCTTATTAATAAACCACTTTAGTACTTCCATTATGACATCACATTATCACTCCCATTATAATGTCACAATGTCACTTTAATTTTAACATCACTTTGCCATTCCCATTATGACATCACAATGTCACTCCCAATTTACCCTCACTTAGCCACTCCCATTATGACATCACAATGCCACTCTCATTAACCAAAACACTGTAGTACTCACATTATGACATCACAATGTCACTCTCATTAATAAACCACTTTAATACTCTTATTTTGATATCACAATGTCTATCTCAATAATAAATTAATATAGTATTCCCATTATGACATCACATTGTCACTCTCACTATGATGTCACACTGTTACTCCCATATTAACATCACAGCCACTCCCATTATGACATTATAATGTCAATCTAATTAATAAACCACTTTAATACTCCCATTATGACATCACAATGTCACTCTCATTAATAAACCACTATAGTATTCCCATTATGACATCACATTCTCACTCCCACTATGACGTAGCGCTGTTACTCCGATTTTAACATCACTTAGCCACTCCCATTATGACATCACAATGTCACTGTCATTAATAAACCACTTTAATACTTCCATTATGACATCACAATGTCACTCTCATTAATAAACCACTATAGTATTCCCATTATGACATCACAATGTCACTCCCACTATGATGTCACACTGTTACTCCCATTTTAACATCACTTAGCCACTCCCATTATGACATCACAATGTCAATCTAATTAATAAACCACTTTAATACTCCCATTATGACATCACAATGTCACTCCCACTATGATGTCACACTGTTACTCCCATTTTATCATCACTTAGCCACTCCCATTATGACATCACAATGTCACTCATTAATGAACCACTATAATATTCCCATTATGACATCACAATGTCACTCTCATTAATAAAACACTTCAATACTCCCATTATGACATCACAATGTCACTCTTATTAATAAACCACTATAGTATTCCCATTATGACATCACATTGTCCCTCCCACTATGACGTCACGCTGTTACTCTGATTTTAACATCACTTAGCCACTCCCATTTTGACATCACAATGTCACTCTCATTAATAAACCACTATAGTATTCCCATTATGACATCACATTGTCACTCCCACTATGATGTCACACTGTTACTCCCATTTTAACATCACTTAGCCACTCCCATTATGACATCACAATGTCAATCTAATTAATAAACCACTTTAATACTCCCATTATGACATCACAATGTCACTCTCATTAATAATCACTATAGTATTCCCATTATGACATCACATTCTCACTCCCACTATGACGTAACGCTGTTACTCCGATTTTAACATAACTTAGCCACTCCCATTATGACATCACAATGTCAATCTCATTAATAAACCTCTTTAATACTTCCATTACGACATCACAATGTCACTCTCATTGATAAACCACTATAGTATTCCCATTATAACATCACATTGTCACTCATACTATGATGTCACACTGTTACTCACATTTTAACATCACTTAGCCACTCCCATTTTGACATCACAATGTCACTCTCATTAATAAACCACTTTAATACTCCCATTATGACATCACAATGTCAATCTAATTAATAAACCACTTTAATACTCCCACTATGACATCACAATGTCACTCTCATTAATAATCACTATAGTATTCCCATTATGACATCACATTCTCACTCCCACTATGACGTAGCACTGTTACTCCGATTTTAACATCACTTAGCCACTCCCATTATGACATCACAATGTCACTCTCATTAATAGACCACTTTAATACTTCCATTATGACATCACAATGTCACTCTCATTAATAAACTACTATAGTATTCCCATTATGACATCACATTGTCACTCCCACTATGATGTCACACTGTTACTCCCATTTTAACATCACTTAGCCACTCCCATTTTGACATCACAATGTCACTCTCATTAATAAACCACTTTAATACTCCCATTATGACATCACAATGTCAATCTAATTAATAAACCACTTTAATACACCCATTATGACATCACAATGTCACTCTCATTAATAATCACTATAGTATTCCCATTATGACATCACATTCCCACTCCCACTATGACGTAACGCTGTTACTCTGATTTTAACATCACTTAGCCACTCCCATTATGACATCACAATGTAACTCTCATTAATAAACCACTTTATTACTTCCATTATGACATCACATTATCACTCCCATTATGATGTCACTTTCATTTTAACATCACTTTGCCATTCCCATTATGACATCACAATGTCACTCCCATTTTACCTTCACTTAGCCACTCCTATTATGACATCACAATGTCACTCTCATTAATAAACCACTTTGATACTCCCATTGTGACATCACGTCACTCTCATTATTAAACCACTATAGTTTTCCCATTATGACATTATATTGTCTTTCCCACTATGACATCACATTGCCACTCCCACTATGATGTCACACTGTTACTCCCATTTTAACATTACTTAGCCACTCCCATTATGACATCACAATGTCACTCTTATTAATAAACCACTTTAGTACTTCCATTATGACATCACATTTTCACTCCCATTATAATGTCACAATGGCACTTTAATTTTAACATCACTTTGCCATTCCCATTATGACATCACAATGTCACTCCCATTTTACCCTCACTTAGCCACTCCCATTATGACATCACAATGCCACTCTCATTAACCAAATCACTGTAGTACTCACATTATGACATCACAATGTCACTTTCATTAATAAACCACTATAATACTCTCATTATGACATCACAATGTCTATCTCAATAATAAATTAATATAGTATTCCCATTATGACATCACATTGTCACTTCCACTATGACGTCACGCTGTTACTCCGATTTTAACATCACTTAGCCACTCCCATTATGACATCACAATGTCACTCTCATTAATAAACCACTATAATACTCCCATTATGACATCACAATGTCACTCTCATTAATAAAACACTTCAATACTCCCATTATGACATCACAATGTCACTCTTATTAATAAACCACTATAGTATTCCCATTATGACATCACATTGTCACTCATTAATTAACCACTATAATACTCCCATTATGACATCACAATGTCACTCTCATTAATAAACCACTATAGTATTCCCATTATGACATCACATTGTCACTCCCACTATGACGTCACGCTGTTACTCCGATTTTAACATCACTTAGCCACTCTCATTTTGACATCACAATGTCACTCTTATTAATAAACCACTTTAATACTCCCATTATGACATCACAATATCAATCTAATTAATAAACCACTTTAATACTCCCATTAATGCATCACAATGTCACTCTCATTAATAATCACTATAGTATTCCCATTATGACTTCACATTCTCACTCCCACTATGACGTAACGCTGTTACTCCGATTTTAACATCACTTAGCCACTCCCATTATGACATCACAATGTCACTCTCATTAATAAACCACTTTAATACTTCCATTATGACATCACAATGTCACTCTCATTAATAAACCACTATAGTATTCCCATTATGACTTCACATTGTCACTCCCACTATGATGTAACACTGTTACTCCCATTTTAACATCACTTAGCCATCACATTGTCACTCCCACTATGATGTCACACTGTTACTCCCATTTTAACATCACTTAGCCACTCCCATTATGACATCACAATGTCACTCATTAATAAACCACTATAATACTCCCATTATGACATCACAATGTCACTCTTATTAATAAACCACTTTAGTACTTCCATTATGACATCACATTATCACTCCTATTATGATGTCACAATGTCACTTTAATTTTAACATCACTTTGCCATTCCCATTTTAACATCACTTAGCCACTCCCATTTTGACATCACAATGTCACTCTCATTAATAAACCTCTTTAATGCTCCCATTATGACATCACAATGTCAATTTAATTAATAAAACCACTTTAATACTCCCATTATGACATCACAATGTCACTCTCATTAAAAATCACTATAGTATTCCCATTATGACATCATATTCTCTCTCCCACTATGACGTAACGCTGTTACTCCGATTTTAACATCACTTAGCCACTCCCATTATGACATCACAATGTCACTCTCATTAATAAACCACTTAAATACTTCCATTATGACATCACAATGTCACTCTCATTAATAAACCACTATAGTATTCCCATTATGACATCACATTGTCACTCACACTATGATGTCACACTGTTACTCCCATTTTAACATCACTTAGCCACTCCCATTATGACATCACAATGTCACTCATTAATAAACCACTATAATACTCCCATTATGACATCACATTGTCACTCTTATTAATAAACCACTTTAGTACTTCCATTATGACATCACATTATCACTCCCATTATGACATCACAATGTCAATCTAATTAATAAACCACTTTAATACTCCCATTATGACATCACAATGTCACTCTCATTAATAATCACTATAGTATTCCCATTATGACATCACATTCTCACTCCCACTATGACGTAACGCGGTTACTCCGATTTTAACATCACTTAGCCACTCCCATTATGACATCACAATGTAACTCTCTTTAATAAACCACTTTAATACTTCCATTATGACATCACAATGTCACTCTCATTAATAAACCACTATAGTATTCCCATTATGACATCACATTGTCACTCCCACTATGATGTCACACTGTTACTCCCATTTTAACATCACTTAGCCACTCCCATTATGACACCACAATGTCACTCATTAATAAACCACTATAATACTCCCATTATGACATCACAATATCACTCTTATTAATAAACCACTTTAGTACTTCCATTATGACATCACATTATCACTCCCATTATGATGTCACAATGTCACTTTCATTTTAACATCACTTTGCCATTCCCATTATGACATCACAATGTCACTCCAATTTTACCTTCACTTAGCCACTCCCATTATGACATCACAATGCCACTCTCATTAACCAAAACACTGTAGTACTCACATTATGACATCACAATGTCACTTTAATTAATAAACCACTTTAATACTCTTATTATGACATCACAATGTCTATCTCAATAATAAATTAATATAGTATTCCCATTATGACATCACATTGTCACTCCCACTATGATGTCACACTTACTCACATATTAACATCACAGCCACTCCCATTATGAGATCACAATGTCACTCATTAATAAACCACTTTAATACTCCTATTATGACATCACAATGTCACTCTCATTAATAAACCACTATAGTATTCCCATTATGACATCACATTGTAACTTCCACTATGACGTCACGCTGTTACTCCCATTTTAACATCACTTAGCCACTCCCATTATGACATCACAATGTCACTCATTAATAAACCACTATAATACTCCCATTATGACATCACAATGTCACTCTCATTTATAAACCACTATAGATTTCCCATTATGACATCACATTATCACTCCCAGTATGACGTCACGCTGTTACTCCGATTTTAACATCACTTAGCCACTCCCATTATGACATCACAATGTCACTCTCATTAATAAACCACTTTAATACTTCCATTATGACATCACAATGTCACTCTCATTAATAAACCACTATAGTATTCCCATTATGACATCACATTCTCACTCCCACTATGACGTAGCGCTGTTACTCCGATTTTAACATCACTTAGCCACTACCATTATGACATCACAATGTCACTCTCATTAATAAACCACTTTAATACTTCCATTATGACATCACAATGTCACTCTCATTAATAGTCACTATAGTACTCCCATTATGACATCACATTCTCACTCCCACTATGACGTAACACTGTTACTCTGATTTTAACATCACTTAGCCACTCCCATTATGACATCACAATGTCACTCTCATTAATAAACCACTTTAATACTTCCATTATGACATCACAATTTCACTCTCATTAATAAACCACTATAGTATTCCCATTATGACATCACATTGTCACTCCCACTATGCTTTCACACTGTTACTCCCATTTTAACATCACTTAGCCACTCCCATTATGACATCACAATGTCACTCATTAATAAACCACTATAATACTCCCATTATGACATCACAATGTCACTCTTATTAATAAACCACTTTAGTACTTCCATTATGACATCACATTATCACTCCCATTATGGTGTCACAATGTCACTTTAATTTTAACATCACTTTGCCATTCAATCTCATTAATAAACCACTATAGTATTCCCATTATGACATCACATTCTCACTCCCACTATGACGTAGCGCTGTTACTCCGATTTTAACATCACTTAGCCACTCCCATTATGACATCACAATGTCACTCTCATTAATAAACCACTATAGTAGTCCCATTATGACATCACATTGTCACTCCCACTATGATGTCACACTGTTACTCCCATTTTAACATCACTTAGCCACTCCCATTATGACATCACAATGTCACTCATTAATAAACCACTATAATACTCCCATTATGACATCACAATGTCACTCTTATTAATAAACCACTTTAGTACTTCCATTATGACATCACATTATCACTCCCATTATGACATCACAATGTCAATCTAATAAACCACTTTAATACTCCCATTATGACATCACAATGTCACTCTCATTAATAAAACACTTCAATACTCCCATTATGACATCACAATGTCACTCTTATTAATAAACCACTATAGTATTCCCATTATGACATCACATTCACTCTCATTAATTAACCACAATAATACTCCCATTATGACATCACAATGTCACTCTCATTAATAAACCACTATAGTATTCCCATTATGACATCACATTGTCACTCCCACTATGACGTCACGCTGATACTCCGATTTTAACATCACTTAGCCACTCCCATTTTGACATCACAATGTCACTCTCATTAATAAACCACTTTAATACTCCCATTATGACATCACAATGTCAATCTAATTAATAAACCACATTAATACTCCCATTATGACATCACAATGTCACTGTCATTAATAATCACAATAGTATTCCCATTATGACATCACATTCTCACTCACACTATGACGTAACGCTGTTACTCCGATTTTAACATCACTTAGCCACTCCCATTATGACATCACAATGTCACTCTCATTAATAAACCACTTTAATACTTCCATTATGACATCACAATGTCACTCTCATTAATAAACCACTATAGTATTCCCATTATGACATCACATTGTCACTCCCACTATGATGTCACACTGTTACTCCCATTTTAACATCACTTAGCCACTCCCATTATGACATCACAATGTCACTCATTAATAAACCACTATAATACTCCCATTATGACATCACAATGTCACTCTTATTAATAAACCACTTTAGTACTTCCATTATGACATCACATTATCACTCCCATTAAGACATCACAATGTCAATCTAATTAGTAAACCACTTTAATACTCCCATTATGACATCACAATGTCACTCTCATTAATAATCACTATAGTATTCCCATTATGACATCACATTCTCACTCCCACTATGACGTAACGCTGTTACTCCGATTTTAACATCACTTAGCCACTCCCATTATGACATCACAATGTAACTCTCATTAATAAACCACTTTAATACTTCCATTATGACATCACAATGTCACTCTTATTAATAAACCACTTTAGTACTTCCATTATGACATCACATTATCACTCCCATTATGATGTCACAATGTCACTATCATTTTAACATCACTTTGTCATTCCCATTATGACATCACAATGTCACTCCCATTTTACCTTCACTTAGCCACTCCCATTATGACATCACAATGTCACTCATTAATAAACCACTTTGATACTCCCATTGTGACATCACAATGTCACTCTCATTATTAAACCACTATAGTTTTCCCATTATGACATTACATTGTCTTTCCCACTATGACGTAGCGCTGTTACTCCAATTTTAGCATCACTTAGCCACTCCCATTATGACATCACAATGTCACTCTCATTAATAAACCACTTTAATACTTCCATTATGACATCACAATGTCACTCTCATTAATAAACCACTATAGTATTCCCGTTATGACATCACATTGTCACTCCCACTATGATGTCACACTGTTACTCCCATTTTACCATCACTTAGCCACTCCCATTATGACATCACACTGTCACTCATTAATAAACCACTATAATATTCCCATTATGATATCACAATGTCACTCTCATTAATAAAACACTTCAATACTCCCATTATGACATCACAATGTCACTCTTATTAATAAACCACTATAGTATTCCCATTATGACATCACATTGTCACTCTCATTAATTAACCACTACAATACTCCCATTATGACATCACAATGTCAATCTCATTAATAAACCACTATAGTATTCCCATTATGACATCACATTGTCACTCCCACTATGACGTCACGCTGTTACTCCCATTTTAACATCACTTAGCCACTCCCATTATGACATCACAATGTCACTCATTAATAAACCACTATAATACTCCCATTATGACATCACAATGTCACTCTCATTTATAAACCACTATAGATTTCCCATTATGACATCACATTATCACTCCCACTATGACGTCACGCTGTTACTCTGAATTTAACATCACTTAGCCACTCCCATTTTGACATCACAATGTCACTCTCATTAATAAACCACTTTAATACTCCCATTATGACATCACAATGTCAATCTAATTAATAAACCACTTTAATACTCCCATTATGACATCACAATGTCACTCTCATTAAGAAACCACTATAGTATTCCCATTATGACATCACATTCTCACTCCCACTATGACGTAGCGCTGTTACTCCGATTTTGACATCACTTAGCCACTCCCATTATGACATAACAATGTCACTCTCATTAATAAACCACTTTAATACTTCCATTATGACATCACAATGTCACTCTCATTAATAATCACTATAGTACTCCCATTATGACATCACATTCTCACTCCCACTATGACGTAACACTGTTACTCCGATTTTAACAGCACTTAGCCACTCCCATTATGACATCACAATGTCACTCTCATTAATAAACCACTTTAATACTTCCATTATGACATCACAATTTCACTCTCATTAATAAACCACTATAGTATTCCCATTATGACATCGCATTGTCACTCCCACTATGCTTTCACACTGTTACTCCCATTTTAACATCACTTAGCCACTCCCATTATGACATCACAATGTCACTCATTAATAAACCACTATAATACTCCCATTATGACATCACAATGTCACTCTTATTAATAAACCACTTTAGTACTTCCATTATGACATCACATTATCACTCCCATTATGGTGTCACAATGTCACTTTAATTTTAACATCACTTTGCCATTCAATCTCATTAATAAACCACTATAGTATTCCCATTATGACATCACATTCTCACTCCCACTATGACGTAGCGCTGTTACTCCGATTTTAACATCACTTAGCCACTCCCATTATGACATCACAATGTCACTCTCATTAATAAACCACTATAGTAGTCCCATTATGACATCACATTGTCACTCCCACTATGATGTCACACTGTTACTCCCATTTTAACATCACTTAGCCACTCCCATTATGACATCACAATGTCACTCATTAATAAACCACTATAATACTCCCATTATGACATCACAATGTCACTCTCATTAATAAAACACTTCAATACTCCCATTATGACATCACAATGTCATTCTTATTAATAAACCACTATAGTATTCCCATTATGACATCACATTGTCACTCTCATTAATTAACCACTATAATACTCCCATTATGACATCACAATGTCACTCTCATTAATAAACCACTATAGTATTCCCATTATGACATCACATTGTCACTCCCACTATGATGTCACACTGTTACTCCCATTTTAACATCACTTAGCCACTCCCATTATGACATCACAATGTCACTGTCATTAATAAACCACTTTAATACTTCCATTATTACATCACAATGTCACTCTCATTAATAAACCACTATAGTATTCCCATTATGACATCACATTGTCACTCCCACTATGATGTCACACTGTTACTCCCATTTTAACATCACTTAGCCACTCCCATTATGACATCACAATGTCACTCATTAATAAACCACTATAATACTCCCATTATGACATCACAATGTCACTCTTATTAATAAACCACTTTAGTACTTCCATTATGACATCACATTATCACTCCCATTATGACATCACAATGTCAATATAATAAACCACTTTAATACTCCCATTATGACATCACAATGTCACTCTCATTAATAAAACACTTCAATACTCCCATTATGACATCACAATGTCACTCTTATTAATAAACCACTATAGTATTCCCATTATGACATCACATTCACTCTCATTAATTAACCACTATAATACTCCCATTATGACATCACAATGTCACTCTCATTAATAAACCACTATAGTATTCACATTATGACATCACATTGTCACTCCCACTATGACGTCACGCTGATACTCCGATTTTAACATCACTTAGCCACTCCCATTTTGACATCACAATGTCACTCTCATTAATAAACCACTTTAATACTCCCATTATGACATCACAATGTCAATCTAATTAATAAACCACATTAATACTCCCATTATGACATCACAATGTCACTCTCATTAATAATCACTATAGTATTCCCATTATGACATCACATTCTCACTCACACTATGACGTAACGCTGTTACTCCGATTTTAACATCACTTAGCCACTCCCATTATGACATCACAATGTCACTCTCATTAATAAACCACTTTAATACTTCCATTATGACATCACAATGTCACTCTCATTAATAAACCACTATAGTATTCCCATTATGACATCACATTGTCACTCCCACTATGATGTCACACTGTTACTCCCATTTTAACATCACTTAGCCACTCCCATTATGACATCACAATGTCACTCATTAATAAACCACTATAATACTCCCATTATGACATCACAATGTCACTCTTATTAATAAACCACTTTAGTACTTCCATTATGACATCACATTATCACTCCTATTATGATGTCACAATGTCACTTTAATTTTAACATCACTTTGCCATTCCCATTTTAACATCACTTAGCCACTCCCATTTTGACATCACAATGTCACTCTCATTAATAAACCACTTTAATACTCCCATTATGGCATCACGATGTCAATCTAATTAATAAACCACTTTAATACTCCCATTATGACATCACAATGTCACTCTCATTAATAATCACTATAGTATTCCCATTATGACATCACATTCTCACTCCCACTATGACGTAACGCTGTTACTCCGATTTTAACATCACTTAGCCACTCCCATTATGACATCACAATGTCACTCTCATTAATAAACCACTTTAATACTTCCATTATGACTTCACAATGTCACTCTCATTAATAAACCACTATAGTATTCCCATTATGACATCACATTGTCACTCCCACTATGATGTCACACTGTTACTCCAATTTTAATATCACATAGCCACTCCCATTATGACATCACAATGTCACTCATTAATAAACCACTATAATACTCCCATTATGACATCACAATGTCACTCTTATTAATAAACCACTTTAGTACTTCCATTATGACATCACATTATCACTCCCATTAACACATCACAATGTCAATCTTATTAATAAACCACTTTAATACTCCCATTATGACATCACAATGTCACTCTCATTAATAATCACTATAGTATTCCCATTATGACATCACATTCTCACTCCCACTATGACGTAACGCTGTTACTCCGATTTTAACATCACTTAGCAACTCCCATTATGACATCACAATGTAACTCTCATTAATAAACCACTTTAATACTTCCATTATGACATCACAATGTCACTCTTATTAATAAACCACTTTAGTACTTCCATTATGACATCACATTATCACTCCCATTATGATGTCACAATGTCACTATCATTTTAACATCACTTTGCCATTCCCATTATGACATCACAATGTCACTCCCATTATACCTTCACTTAGCCACTCCCATTATGACATCACAATGTCACTCATTAATAAACCACTTTGATACTCCCATTGTGACATCACAATGTCACTCTCATTATTAAACCACTATAGTTTTCCCATTATGACATTACATTGTCTTTCCCACTATGACATCACATTGCAACTCCCACTATGACGTCACACTGTTACTCCCATTTTAACATTACTTAGCCACTCCCATTATGACATCACAATGTCACTCATTAATAAACCACTTTAATACAAAAATTATGACATCACAATGTCACTCTTATTAATAAACCACTTTAGTACTTCCATTATGACATCACATTATCACTCCCATTATAATGTCACAATGTCACTTTAATTTTAACATCACTTTGCCATTCCAATTATGACATCACAATGTCACTCCCATTTTACCCTCACTTAGCCACTCCCATTATGACATCACAATGCAACTCTCATTAACCAAAACACTGTAGTACTCACATTATGACATCACAATGTCACTCTCATTAATAAACCACTTTAATACTCTTATTATGACATCACAATGTCTATCTCAATAATAAATTAATATAGTATTCCCTTTATGACATCACATTGACACTCCCACTATGATGTCACACTGTTACTCCCATATTAACATCACAGCCACTCCCATTATGACATCACAATGTCACTCATTAATAAACCACTATAATACTTCCATTATGACATCACAATGTCACTCTCATTAATAAACCACTATAGTATTCCCATTATGACATCACATTGTCACTCCCACTATGATGTCACACTGTTACTCCCATTTTAACATCACTTAGCCACTCCCATTATGACATCACAATGTCACTCATTAATAAACCACTATAATACTCCCATTATGACATCACAATGTCACTCTTATTAATAAACCACTTTAGTACTTCCATTATGACATCACATTATCACTCCTATTATGATGTCACAATGTCACTTTAATTTTAACATCACTTTGCCATTCCCATTTTAACATCACTTAGCCACTCCCATTTTGACATCACAATGCCACTCTCATTAATAAACCACTTTAATACTCCCATTATGACATCACAATGTCAATCTAATTAATAAACCACTTTAATACTCCCATTATGACATCACAATGTCACTCTCATTAATAATCACTATAGTATTCCCATTATGACATCATATTCTCACTCCCACTATGACGTAACGCTGTTACTCCGATTTTAACATCACTTAGCCACTCCCATTATGACATCACAATGTCGCTCTCATTAATAAACCACTTTAATACTTCCATTATGACATCACAATGTCACTCTCATTAATAAACCACTATAGTATTCCCATTATGACATCACATTGTCACTCCCACTATGATGTCACGCTGTTACTCCCATTTTAACATCACTTAGCCACTCCCATTATGACATCACAATGTCACTCATTAATAAACCACTATAATACTCCCATTATGACATAACAATGTCACTCTTATTAATAAACCACTTTAGTACTTCCATTATGACATCACATTATCACTCCCATTAAGACATCACAATGTCAATCTAATTAATAAACCACTTTAATACTCCCATTATGACATCACAATGTCACTCTCATTAATAATCACTATAGTATTCCCATTATGACATCACATTCTCACTGCCACTATGACGTAATGCTGTTACTCTGATTTTAACATCACTTAGCCACTCCCATTATGACATCACAATGTAACTCTCATTAATAAACCACTTTAATACTTCCATTATGACATCACAATGTCACTCCTATTAATAAACCACTTTAGTACTTCCCTTATGACATCACATTATCACTCCCATTATGATGTCACAATGTCACTATCATTTTAACATCACTTTGCCATTCCCATTATGACATCACAATGTCACTCCCATTTTACCTTCACTTAGCCACTCCCATTATGACATCACAATGTCACTCATTAATAAACCACTTTGATACTCCCATTGTGACATCACAATGTCACTGTCATTATTAAACCACTATAGTTTTCCCATTATGACATTACATTGTCTTTCCCACTATGACATCACATTGCAACTCCCACTATGACGTCACACTGTTACTCCCATTTTAACATTACTTAGCCACTCCCATTATGACATCACAATGTCACTCATTAATAAACCACTTTAATACAAAAATTATGACATCACAATGTCACTCTTATTAATAAACCACTTTAGTACTTCCATTATGACATCACATTATCACTCCCATTATAATGTCACAATGTCACTTTAATTTTAACATCACTTTGCCATTCCAATTATGACATCACAATGTCACTCCCATTTTACCCTCACTTAGCCACTCCCATTATGACATCACAATGCAACTCTCATTAACCAAAACACTGTAGTACTCACATTATGACATCACAATGTCACTCTCATTAATAAACCACTTTAATACTCTTATTATGACATCACAATGTCTATCTCAATAATAAATTAATATAGTATTCCCTTTATGACATCACATTGACACTCCCACTATGATGTCACACTGTTACTCCCATATTAACATCACAGCCACTCCCATTATGACATCACAATGTCACTCATTAATAAACCACTATAATACTCTCATTATGACATCACAATGTCACTCTCATTTATAAACCACTATAGTATTCCCTTTATGACATCACATTATCACTCCCACTATGACGTCACGCTGTTACTCCGATTTTAACATCACTTAGCCACTCCCATTTTGACATCACAATGTCACTCTCATTAATAAACCACTTTAATACTCCCATTATGACATTACAATGTCAGTCTAATTAATAAACCACTTTAATACTCCCATTATGACATCACAATGTCACTCTCATTAATAAACCACTATAGTATTCCCATTATGACATCACATTCTCACTCCCACTATGACGTAGCGCTGTTACTCCGATTTTAACATCACTTAGCCACTCCCATTATGACATCACAATTTCACTGTCATTAATAAACCACTTTAATACATCCATTATGACATCACAATGTCACTCTCATTAATAAACCACTATAGTATTCCCGTTATGACATCACATTGTCACTCCCACTATGATGTCACACTGTTACTCCCATTTTAACATCACTTAGCCACTCCCATTATGACATCACAATGTCACTCATTAATAAACCACTATAATATTCCCATTATGACATCACAATGTCACTCTCATTAATAAAACACTTCAATACTCCCATTATGACATCACAATGTCACTCTTATTAATAAACCACTATAGTATTCCCATTATGACATCACATTGTCTCTCTCATTAATTAACCACTATAATACTCCCATTATGACATCACAATGTCACTCTCATTAATAAACCACTATAGTATTCCCATTATGACATCACATTGTCACTCTCACTATGACGTCACGCTGTTACTCCGATTTTAACATCACTTAGCCACTCCCATTTTGACATCACAATGTCACTCTCATTAATAAACCACTATAGTATTACCATTATGACATCACATTGTCACTCCCACTATGATGTCACACTGTTACTCCCATTTTAACATCACTTAGCCACTCCCATTATGACATCACAATGTCAATCTAATTAATAAACCACTTTAATACTCCCATTATGACATCACAATGTCACTCTCATTAATAATCACTATAGTATTCCCATTATGACATCACATTCTCACTCCCACTATGACGTAACGCTGTTACTCCGATTTTAACATAACTTAGCCACTCCCATTATGACATCACAATGTCAATCTCATTAATAAACCTCTTTAATACTTCCATTACGACATCACAATGTCACTCTCATTGATAAACCACTATAGTATTCCCATTATAACATCACATTGTCACTCCCACTATGATGTCACACTGTTACTCCCATTTAAACATCACTTAGCCACTCCCATTTTGACATCCCAATGTCACTCTCATTAATAAACCACTTTAATACTCCCATTATGACATCACAATGTCAATCTAATTAATAAACCACTTTAATACTCCCATTATGACATCACAATGTCACTCTCATTAATAATCACTATAGTATTCCCATTATGACATCACATTCTCACTCCCACTATGATGTCACACTGTTACTCCCATTTTAACATCACTTAGCCACTCCCATTATGACATCACAATGTCACTCTCATTAATAAACCACTTTAATACTTCCATTATGACATCACAATGTCACTCTCATTAATAAACTACTATAGTATTCCCATTATGACATCACATTGTCACTCCCACTATGATGTCACACTGTTACTCCCATTTTAACATCACTTAGCCACTCCCATTTTGACATCACAATGTCACTCTCATTAATAAACCACTTTAATACTCCCATTATGACATCACAATGTCAATCTAATTAATAAACCACTTTAATACTTCCATTATGACATCACATTATCACTCCCATTATGATTTCACAATGTCACTTTCATTTTAACATCACTTTGCCATTCCCATTATGACATCACAATGTCACTCCCATTTTACCTTCACTTAGCCACTCCCATTATGACATCACAATTTCACTCTCATTAATAAACCACTTTGATACTCCCATTGTGACATCACAATGTCACTCTCATTATTAAACCACTATAGTTTTCCCATTATGACATTATATTGTCTTTCCCACTATGACATCACATTGCCACTCCCACTATGATGTCACACTGTTACTCCCATTTTAACATTACTTAGCTACTCCCATTATGACATCACAATGTCACTCTTATTAATAAACCACTTTAGTACTTCCATTATGACATCACATTTTCACTCCCATTATAATGTCACAATGGCACTTTAATTTTAACATCACTTTGCCATTCCCATTATGACATCACAATGTCACTCCCATTTTACCCTCACTTAGCCACTCCCATTATGACATCACAATGCCACTCTCATTAACCAAATCACTGTAGTACTCACATTATGACATCACAATGTCACTTTCATTAATAAACCAACTTAATACTCCCATTATGACATCACAATGTCTATCTCAATAATAAATTAATATAGTATTCCCATTATGACATCACATTGTCACTTCCACTATGACGTCACGCTGTTACTCTGATTTTAACATCACTTAACCACTCCCATTATGACATCACAATGTCACTCTCATTAATAAACCACTATAATACTCCCATTATGACATCACAATGTCACTCTCATTAATAAAACACTTCAATACTCCCATTATGACATCACAATGTCACTCTTATTAATAAACCACTATAGTATTCCCATTATGACATCACATTGTCACTCATTAATTAACCACTATAATACTCCCATTATGACATCACAATGTCACTCTCATTAATAAACCACTATAGTATTCCCATTATGACATCACATTGTCACTCCCACTATGACGTCACGCTGTTACTCCGATTTTAACATCACTTAGCCACTCTCATTTTGACATCACAATGTCACTCTTATTAATAAACCACTTTAATACTCCCATTATGACATCACAATGTCAATCTAATTAATAAACCACTTTAATACTCCCATTAATGCATCACAATGTCACTCTCATTAATAATCACTATAGTATTCCCATTATGACATCACATTCTCACTCCCACTATGACTTAACGCTGTTACTCCTATTTTAACATCACTTAGCCACTCCCATTATGACATCACAATGTCACTCTCATTAATAAACCACTTTAATACTTCCATTATGACATCACAATGTCACTCTCATTAATAAACCACTATAGTATTCCCATTATGACTTCACATTGTCACTCCCACTATGATGTAACACTGTTACTCCCATTTTAACATCACTTAGCCATCACATTGTCACTCCCACTATGATGTCACACTGTTACTCCCATTTTAACATCACTTAGCCACTCCCATTATGACATCACAATGTCACTCATTAATAAACCACTATAATACTCCCATTATGACATCACAATGTCACTCTTATTAATAAACCACTTTAGTACTTCCATTATGACATCACATTATCACTCCTATTATGATGTCACAATGTCACTTTAATTTTAACATCACTTTGCCATTCCCATTTTAACATCACTTAGCCACTCCCATTTTGACATCACAATGTCACTCTCATTAATAAACCACTTTAATGCTCCCATTATGACATCACAATGTCAATCTAATTAATAAACCACTTTAATACTCCCATTATGACATCACAATGTCACTCTCATTAAAAATCACTATAGTATTCCCATTATAACATCATATTCTCTCTCCCACTATGACGTAACGCTGTTACTCCGATTTTAACATCACTTAGCCACTCCCATTATGACATCACAATGTCACTCTCATTAATAAACCACTTTAATACTTCCATTATAACATCACAATGTCACTCTCATTAATAAACCACTATAGTATTCCCATTATGACATCACATTGTCACTCCCACTATGATGTCACACTGTTACTCCCATTTTAACAGCACTTAGCCACTCCCATTATGACATCACAATGTCACTCATTAATAAACCACTATAATACTCCCATTATGACATCACATTGTCACTCTTATTAATAAACCACTTTAGTACTTCCATTATGACATCACATTATCACTCCCATTATGACATCACAATGTCAATCTAATTAATAAACCACTTTAATACTCCCATTATGACATCACAATGTCACTCTCATTAATAATCACTATAGTATTCCCATTATGACATCACATTCTCACTCCCACTATGACGTAACGCTGTTACTCTGATTTTAACATCACTTAGCCACTCCCATTATGACATCACAATGTAACTCTCATTAATAAACCACTTTAATACTTCCATTATGACATCACAATGTCACTCTCATTAATAAACCACTATAGTATTCCCATTATGACATCACATTGTCACTCCCACAATGATGTCACACTGTTACTCCCATTTTAACATCACTTAGCCACTCCCATTATGACATCACAATGTCACTCATTAATAAACCACTATAATACTCCCATTATGACATCACAATATCACTCTTATTAATAAACCACTTTAGTACTTCCATTATGACATCACATTATCACTCCCATTATGATGTCACAATGTCACTTTCATTTTAACATCACTTTGCCATTCCCATTATGACATCACAATGTCACTCCAATTTTACCTTCACTTAGCCACTCCCATTATGACATCACAATGCCACTCTCATTAACCAAAACACTGTAGTACTCACATTATGACATCACAATGTCACTTTAATTAATAAACCACTTTAATACTCTTATTATGACATCACAATGTTTATCTCATTAATAAATTAATATAGTATTCCCATTATGACATCACATTGTCACTCTCATTAATAAACCACTTTAATACTTCCATTATGACATCACAATTTCACTCTCATTAATTAACCACTATAGTATTCCCATTATGACATCACATTGTCACTCCCACTATGCTTTCACACTGTTACTCCCATTTTAACATCACTTAGCCACTCCCATTATGACATCACAATGTCACTCATTAATAAACCACTATAATACTCCCATTATGACATCACAATGTCACTCTTATTAATAAACCACTTTAGTACTTCCATTATGACATCACATTATCACTCCCATTATGGTGTCACAATGTCACTTTAATTTTAACATCACTTTGCCATTCAATCTCATTAATAAACCACTATAGTATTCCCATTATGACATCACATTCTCACTCCCACTTTGACGTAGCGCTGTTACTCCGATTTTAACATCACTTAGCCACTCCCATTATGACATCACAATGTCACTCTCATTAATAAACCACTATAGTAGTCCCATTATGACATCACATTGTCACTCCCACTATGATGTCACACTGTGACTCCCATTTTAACATCACTTAGCCACTCCCATTATGACATCACAATGTCACTCATTAATAAACCACTATAATACTCCCATTATGACATCACAATGTCACTCTCATTAATAAAACACTTCAATACTCCCATTATGACATCACAATGTCACTCTTATTAATAAACCACTATAGTATTCCCATTATGACATCACATTGTCACTCTCATTAATTAACCACTATAATACTCCCATTATGACATCACAATGTCACTCTCATTAATAAACCACTATAGTATTCCCATTATGACATCACATTGTCACTCCCACTATGACGTCACACTGTTACTCTGATTTTAACATCACTTAGCCACTCCCATTATGACATCACAATGTCACTCTCATTAATAAACCACTTTAATACTTCCATTATTACATCACAATGTCACTCTCATTAATAAACCACTATAGTATTCCCATTATGACATCACATTGTCACTCCCACTATGATGTCACACTGTTACTCCCATTTTAACATCACTTAGCCACTCCCATTATGACATCACAAGGTCAATCATTAATAAACCACTATAATACTCCCATTATGACATCACAATGTCACTCTTATTAATAAACCACTTTAGTACTTCCATTATGACATCACATTATCACTCCCATTATGACGTCACGCTGTTACTCCGATTTTAACATCACTTAGCCACTCCCATTTTGACATCACAATGTCACTCTCATTAATAAACCACTTTAATACTCCCATTATGACATCACAATGTCAATCTAATTAATAAACCACTTTAATACTCCCATTATGACATCACAATGTCACTCTCATTAATAATCACTATAGTATTCCCATTATGACATCACATTCTCACTCCCACTATGATGTAACGCTGTTACTCCGATTTTAACATCACTTAGCCACTCCCATTATGACATCACGATGTCACTCTCATTAATAAACCACTTTAATACTTCCATTATGACATCACAATGTCACTCTCATTAATAAACCACTATAGTATTCCCATTATGACATCACGTTGTCACTCCCACTATGATGTCTCACTGTTACTCCCATTTTAACATCACTTAGCCACTCCCATTATGACATCACAATGTCACTCATTAATAAACCACTATAATACTCCCATGATGACATCACAATGTCACTCTTATTAATAAACCACTTTAGTACTTCCATTATGACATCACATTATCACTCCCATTATGACATCACAATGTCAATCTAATTAATAAACCACTTTAACACAAAAATTATGACATCACAATGTCACTCTTATTAATAAACCACTTTAGTACTTCCATTATGACATCACATTATCACTCCCATTATAATGTCACAATGTCACTTTAATTTTAACATCACTTTGCCATTCCCATTATGACATCACAATGTCACTCCCATTTTACCCTCACTTAGCCACTCCCATTATGACATCACAATGCCACTGTCATTAACCAAAACACTGTAGTACTCACATTATAACATCACAATGTCACTTTCATTAATAAACCACTTTAATACTCTTATTATGACATCACAATGTCTATTTCAATAATAAATTAATATAGTATTCCCATTATGACATCACATTGTCACTCCCAGTATGATGTCACACTGTTACTCCCATATTAACATCACAGCCACTCCCATTATGACATCACAATGTCACTCATTAATAAACCACTTTAATACTCCCATTATGACATCACAATGTCACTCTCATTAATAAACCACTATAGTATTCCCGTTATGACATCACATTGTCTCTTCCACAATGATGTCACGCTGATACTCCTATTTTAACATCACTTAGCCACTCCCATTATGACATCACAATGTAACTCTCATTAATAAACCACTTTAATACTTCCATTTAGACATCACAATGTCACTCTCATTAATAAACCACTATAGTATTCCCATTATAACATCACATTGTCACTCCCACTATGATGTCACACTGTTACTCCCAATTTAACATCACTTAGCCACTCCCATTATGACATCACAATGTCACTCATTAATAAACCACTATAATACTCCTATTATGACATCACAATGTCACTCTTATTAATAAACCACTTTAGTACTTCCATTATGACATCACATTATCACTCCCATTATGATGTCACAATGTCACTTTCATTTTAACATCACTTTGCCAGTCCCATTATGACATCACAATGTCACTCCCATTTTACCTTCTTTTAGCCACTCCCATTATGACATCACAATGTCACTCTCATTAATAAACCACTTTGATACTCCCATTGTGACATCACAATGTCACTCTCATTATTAAACCACTATAGTTTTCCCATTATGACATTACATTGTCTTTCCCACTATGACATTACATTGCCACTCCCACTATGATGTCACACTGTTACTCCCATTTTAACATTACTTAGCCACTCCCATTATGACATCACAATGTCACTCATTAATAAACCACTTTAATACAAAAATTATGACATCACAATGTCACTCTTATTAATAAACCACTTTAGTACTTCCATTATGACATCACATTATCACTCCCATTATAATGTCACAATGTCACTTTAATTTTAACATCACTTTGCCATTCCCATTATGACATCACAATGTCACTCCCATTTTACCCTCACTTAGCCACTCCCATTATGACATCACAATACCACTGTCATTAACCAAAACACTGTAGTACTCACATTATGACATCACAATGTCACTTTCATTAATAAACCAATTTAATACTCTTATTATGACATCACAATGTCTATTTCAATAATAAATTAATATAGTATTCCCATTATGACTTCACATTGTCACTCCCAGTATGATGTCACACTGTTACTCCCATATTAACATCACAGCCACTCCCATTATGACATCACAATGTCACTCATTAATAAACCACTTTAATACTCCCATTATGACATCACAATGTCACTCTCATTAATAAACCACTATAGTATTCCCGTTATGACATCACATTGTCTCTTCCACAATGACGTCACGCTGTTACTCCGATTTTAACATCACTTAGCCACTCCCATTATGACATCACAATGTCACTCTCATTAATAAACCACAATAATACTCCCATTATGACATCACAATGTCACTCTCATTTATAAACCACTATAGTATTCCCATTATGACATCACATTATCACTCCCACTATGACGTCACGCTGTTACTCTGATTTTAACATCACTTAGCCACTCTCATTTTAACATCACAATGTCACTCTCATTAATAAACCACTATAGTATTCCCATTATGACATCACATTCTCACTCCCACTATGACGTAGCGCTGTTACTCCGATTTTAACATCACTTAGCCACTCCCATTATGACATCACAATGTCACTCTCATTAATAGACCACTTTAATACTTCCATTATAACATCACAATGTCACTCTCATTAATAAAACACTTCAATACTCCCATTATGACATCACAATGTCACTCTTATTAATAAACCACTATAGTATTCCCATTATGACATCACATTGTCACTCTCATTAATTAACCACTATAAAACTCCCATTATGACATCACAATGTCACTCTCATTAATAAACCACTATAGTATTCCCATTATGACATCACATTGTCACTCCCACTATGACGTCACGCTGTTACTACGATTTTAACATCACTTAGCCACTCCCATTTTGACATCACAATGTCACTCTCATTAATAAACCACTTTAATACTCCCATTATGACATCACAATGTCAATCTAATTAATAAACCACTTTAATACTCCCATTATGACATCACAATGTCACTCTCATTAATAATCACTATAGTATTCCCATTATGACATCACATTCTCACTCCCACTATGACATAACGCTGTTACTCCGATTTTAACATCACTTAGCTACTCCCATTATGACATCACAATGTCACTCTCATTAATAAACCACTTTGATATTCCCATTGTGACATCACAATGTCACTCTCATTATTAAACCACTATAGTTTTCCCATTATGACATTACATTGTCTTTCCCACTATGACATCACATTGCCACTCCCACTATGACGTCACACTGTTACTCCCATTTTAACATTACTTAGCCACTCCCATTTTGACATCACAATGTCACTCATTAATAAACCACTTTAATACAACAATTATGACATCACAATGTCACTCTCATTGTTAAACCACTTTAGTACTCCCATTATGACATCACATTATCACTCCCATTATGATGTCACAATGTCACTTTCATTTTAACATTACTTTGCCACTCCCATTATGACATCACAATGTCACTCCCATTTTAACATCACTTAGCCACTCCCATAATGACATCACAATGTCACTCATTAATAAACCACTTTAATACTCCCATTATGACATCACAATGTCACTCTCATTAATAAACCACTTTAATACTCCCGTTATGACATCACAATGTCAATCTAATTAATAAACCACTTTAATACTCCCATTATGACATCACAATGTCACTCTCATTAATAATCACTATAGTATTCCCATTATGACATCACATTCTCACCCCCACTATGACGTAACGCTGTTACTCCAATTTTAACATCACTTAGCCACTCCCATTATGACAGCACAATGTCACTCTCATTAATAAACCACTTTAATACTTCCATTATGACATCACGTCACTCTCATTAATAAACCACTATAGTATTCCCATTATGACATCACATTGTCACTCCCACTATGTCACACTGTTACTCCCATTTTAACATCACTTAGCCACTCCCATTATGACATCACAATGTCACTCATTAATAAACCACTATAATACTCCCATTATGACATCACAATGTCACTCTCATTAACAAAACACTTCAATACTCCCATTATGACATCACAATGTCACTCCCACTATGACGTCACGCTGTTACTCCGATTTTAACATCACTTAGCAACTCCCATTATGACATCACAATGTCACTCTCATTAATAAACCACTATAATACTCCCATTATGACATCACAATGTCACTCTCATTAATAAACCACTTTAGTACTCCCATTATGACATCACATTGTCACTCCCACTATGACGTCACGCTGTTACTCCGATTTTAACATCACTTAGCCACTTCCATTAGGACATCACAATGTCACTCTCATTAATAAACCACTTTAATACTCCAATTATGACATCACAATGTCACTTTCATTGATAAACCACTTTAGTACTCCCATTATGACATCACATTATCACTCCCATTATGATATCACAATGTCACTTTCATTTTAACATTACTTTGCCACTCCCATTATGATATCACAATGTCACTCCCATTTTAACATCACTTAGCCACTCCCATTATGACATCACAATGTCACTCATTAATAAACCACTTTAATACTCCCATTATGACAACACAATGTCACTCTCATTAATAAACCACTATAGTATTCCCATTATGACATCACATTGTCACTCCCACTATGACGTCACGCTGTTATTCCGATTTTAACATCACTTAGCCACTCCCATTTTGACATCACAATGTCACTCTCATTAATAAACCACTTTAATACTCCCATTATGACATCACAATGTCAATCTAATTAATAAACCACTTTAATACTCCCATTATGACATCACAATGTCACTCTCATTAATAATCACTATAGTATTCCCATTATGACATCACATTCTCACTCCCACTATGATGTCACACTGTTACTCCCATTTTAACATCACATAGCCACTCCCATTATGACATCAAGATGTCACTCATTAATAAACCACTTTAATACTTCCATTATGACATCACAATGTCACTCTCATTACTAAACCACTTTAGTACTTCCATTATGACATCACATTATCACTCCCATTATGATGTCACAATGTCACTTTCATTTTAACATCACTTTGCCATTCCCATTATGACATCACAATGTCTCTCCCATTTTACCTTCACTTAGCCACTCCCGTTATGGCATCACAATGTCACTCTCATTAATAAACCACTTTGATACTCCCATTGTGACATCACAATGTCACTCTCATTATTATACCAGTATAGTTTTCCCATTATGACATTACATTGTCTTTCCCACTATGACATCACATTGCCACTCCCACTATGATGTCACACTGTTACTCCCATTTTAACATTACTTAGCCACTCCCATTATAACATCACAATGTCACTCTTATTAATAAACCACTTTAGTACTTCCATTATGACATCACATTATCACTCCCATCATAATGTCACAATGTCACTTTAATTTTAACATCACTTTGCCATTCCCATTATGACATCACAATGTCACTCCCATTTTACCCTCACTTAGCCACTCCCATTATGACATCACAATGTCACTCTCATTAACCAAAACACTGTAGTACTCACATTATGACATCACAATGTCACTTTCATTAATAAACCACTTTAATACTCCCATTATGACATCACAATGTCTATCTCAATAATAAATTAATATAGTATTCCCATTATGACATCACATTGTCACTCCCACTATGATGTCACACTGTTATTCCCATATTAACATCACAGCCACTCCCATTATGACATCACAATGTCATTCATTAATAAACCACTTTAATACTCCCATTATGACATCACAATGTCACTCTCATTTATAAACCACTATAGTATTCCCATTATGACATCACATTATCACTCCCACTATGACGTCACTCTGTTACTCCGATTTTAACATCACTTAGCCACTCCCATTTTGACATCACAATGTCACTCTCATTAATAAACCACTTTAATACTCCCATTATGACATCACAATGTCAATCTAATTAATAAACCACTTTACTACTCCCATTATGACATCACAATGTCACTCTCATTAATAAACCACTATAGTATTCCCGTTATGACATCACATTCTCACTCCCACTATGAGGTAGCGCTGTTACTCCGATTTTAACATCACTTAGCCACTCCCATTATGACATCACAATGTCACTCTCATTAATAAACCACTTTAATACTTCCATTATGACATCACAATGTCACTCTCATTAATAAACCACTATTGTATTCCCATTATGACATCACATTGTCACTCCCACTATGATGTCACACTGTTACTCCCATTTTAACATCACTTAGCCACTCCCATTATGACATCACAATGTCACTCATTAATAAACCACTATAATACTCCCATTATGACATCACAATGTCACTCTCATTAATAAAACACTTCAATACTCCCATTATGACATCACAATGTCACTCTTATTAATAAACCACTATGGTATTCCCATTATGACATCACATTGTCACTCTCATTAATTAACCACTATAATACTCCCATTATGACATCACAATGTCACTCTCATTAATAAACCACTATTGTATTCCCATTATGACATCACATTGTCACTCCCACTATGACGTCATGCTGTTACTCCGATTGTAACATCACTTGCCACTCTCATTTTGACATCACAATGTCACTCTCATTAATAAACCACTTTAATACTCCCATTATGACATCACAATGTCAATCTAATTAATAAACCACTTTAATACTCCCATTATGACATCACAATGTCACTCTCATTAATAATCACTATAGTATTCCCATTATGACATCACATTCTCACTCCCACTATGACGTAATGCTATTACTCCGATTTTAACATCACTTAGCCACTCCCATTATGACATCACAATGTCACTCATTAATAAACCACTATAATACTCCCATTATGACATCACAATGTCACTCTTATTAATAAACCACTTTAGTACTTCCATTATGACATCACATTATCACTCCTATTATGATGTCACAATGTCACTTTAATTTTAACATCACTTTGCCATTCCCATTTTAACATCACTTAGCCACTCCCATTTTGACATCACAATGTCACTCTCATTAATAAACCACTTTAATACTCCCATTATGACATCACAATGTCAATCTAATTAATAAACCACTTTAATACTCCCATTATGACATCACAATGTCACTCTCATTAATAATCACTATAGTATTCCCATTATGACATCACATTCTCACTCCCACTATGATGTCACAATGTCACTTTAATTTTAACATCACTTTGCCATTCCCATTATGACATCACAATGTCACTCATATTTTACCTTCACTTAGCCACTCCCAGTATGACATCACAATGTCACTCTCATTAATAAACCACTTTGATACTCCCATTGTGACATCACAATGTCACTCTCATTATTAAACCACTATAGTTTTCCCATTATGACATTGCATTGTCTTTCCCACTATGACATCACATTGCCACTCCCACTATGATGTCACACTGTTACTCCCATTTTAACATTACTTAGCCACTCCCATTATGACATCACAATGTCACTCATTAATAAACCACTTTAATACAAAAATTATGACATCACAATGTCACTCTCATTGTTAAACCACTTTAGTACTCCCATTATGACATCACATTATCACTCCCATTATGATGTCACAATGTCACTTTCATTTTAACATTACTTTGCCACTCCCATTATGACATCACAATGTCACTCCCATTTTAACATCACTTAGCCACTCCCATTATGACATCACAATATCACTCATTAATAAACCACTATAATACTCCCATTATGACATCACAATGTCACTCTCATTAATAAAACACTTCAATACTCCCATTATGACATCACAATGTCACTCTTATTAATAAACCACTATGGTATTCCCATTATGACATCACATTGTCACTCTCATTAATAAACCACTTTGATACTCCCATTGTGACATCACAATGTCACTCTCATTATTAAACCACTATAGTTTTCCCATTATGACATTATATTGTCTTTCCCACTATGACATCACATTGCCACTCCCACTATGATGTCACACTGTTACTCCCATTTTAACATTACCTAGCTACTCCCATTATGACATCACAATGTCACTCTTATTAATAAACCACTTTAGTACTTCCATTATGACATCACATTTTCACTCCCATTATAATGTCACAATGGCACTTTAATTTTAACATCACTTTGCCATTCCCATTATGACATCACAATGTCACTCCCATTTTACCCTCACTTAGCCACTCCCATTATGACATCACAATGCCACTCTCATTAACCAAATCACTGTAGTACTCACATTATGACATCACAATGTCACTTTCATTAATAAATCAACTTAATACTCCCATTATGACATCACAATGTCTATCTCAATAATAAATTAATATAGTATTCCCATTATGACATCACATTGTCACTTCCACTATGACGTCACGCTGTTACTCTGATTTTAACATCACTTAGCCACTCCCATTATGACATCACAATGTCACTCTCATTAATAAACCACTATAATACTCCCATTATGACAACACAATGTCACTCTCATTAATAAAACACTTCAATACTCCCATTATGACATCACAATGTCACTCTTATTAATAAACCACTATAGTATTCCCATTATGACATCACATTGTCACTCATTAATTAACCACTATAATACTCCCATTATGACATCACAATGTCACTCTCATTAATAAACCACTATAGTATTCCCATTATGACATCACATTGTCACTCCCACTATGACGTCACGCTGTTACTCCGATTTTAACATCACTTAGCCACTCTCATTTTGACATCACAATGTTACTCTTATTAATAAACCACTTTAATACTCCCATTATGACATCACAATGTCAATCTAATTAATAAACCACTTTAATACTCCCATTAATGCATCACAATGTCACTCTCATTAATAATCACTATAGTATTCCCATTATGACATCACATTCTCACTCCCACTATGACGTAACGCTGTTACTCCGATTTTAACATCACTTAGCCACTCCCATTATGACATCACAATGTCACTCTCATTAATAAACCACTTTAAAACTTCCATTATGACATCACAATGTCACTCTCATTAATAAACCATTATAGTATTCCCATTATGACTTCACATTGTCACTCCCACTATGATGTAACACTGTTACTCCCATTTTAACATCACTTAGCCATCACATTGTCACTCCCACTATGATGTCACACTGTTACTCCCATTTTAACATCACTTAGCCACTCCCATTATGACATCACAATGTCACTCTCATTAATAAACCACTATAGTAGTCCCATTATGACATCACATTGTCACTCCCACTATGATGTCACACTGTTACTCCCATTTTAACATCACTTAGCCACTCCCATTATGACATCACAATGTCACTCATTAATAAACCACTATAATACTCCCATTATGACATCACAATGTCACTCTCATTAATAAAACACTTCAATACTCCCATTATGACATCACAATGTCACTCTTATTAATAAACCACTATAGTATTCCCATTATGACATCACATTGTCACTCTCATTAATTAACCACTATAATACTCCCATTATGACATCACAATGTCACTCTCATTAATAAACCACTATAGTATTCCCATTATGACATCACATTCTCACTCCCACTATGACGTAACGCTGTTACTCCGATTTTAACATCACTTAGCCACTCCCATTATGACATCACAATGTCACTCTCATTAATAAACCACTTTAATACTTCCATTATGACATCACAATGTCACTCTCATTAATAAACCACTATAGTATTCCCATTATGACTTCACATTGTCACTCCCACTATGATGTAACACTGTTACTCCCATTTTAACATCACTTAGCCATCACATTGTCACTCCCACTATGATGTCACACTGTTACTCCCATTTTAACATCACTTAGCCACTCCCATTATGACATCACAATGTCACTCATTAATAAACCACTATAATACTCCCATTATGACATCACAATGTCACTCTTATTAATAAACCACTTTAGTACTTCCATTATGACATCACATTATCACTCCTATTATGATGTCACAATGTCACTTTAATTTTAACATCACTTTGCCATTCCCATTTTAACATCACTTAGCCACTCCCATTTTGACATCACAATGTCACTCTCATTAATAAACCACTTTAATACTCCCATTATGACATCACAATGTCACTCTCATTAAAAATCACTATAGTATTCCCATTATGACATCATATTCTCTCTCCCACTATGACGTAACGCTGTTACTCCGATTTTAACATCACTTAGCCACTCCCATTATGACATCACAATGTCACTCTCATTAATAAACCACTTTAATACTTCCATTATAACATCACAATGTCACTCTCATTAATAAACCACTATAGTATTCCCATTATGACATCACATTGTCACTCCCACTATGATGTCACACTGTTACTCCCATTTTAACAGCACTTAGCCACTCCCATTATGACATCACAATGTCACTCATTAATAAACCACTATAATACTCCCATTATGACATCACATTGTCACTCTTATTAATAAACCACTTTAGTACTTCCATTATGACATCACATTATCACTCCCATTATGACATCACAATGTCAATCTAATTATTAAACCACTTTAATACTCCCATTATGACATCACAATGTCACTCTCATTAATAATCACTATAGTATTCCCATTATGACATCACATTCTCACTCCCACTATGACGTAACGCTGTTACTCTGATTTTAACATCACTTAGCCACTCCCATTATGACATCACAATGTAACTCTCATTAATAAACCACTTTAATACTTCCATTATGACATCACAATGTCACTCTCATTAATAAACCACTATAGTATTCCCATTATGACATCACATTGTCACTCCCACAATGATGTCACACTGTTAATCCCATTTTAACATCACTTAGCCACTCCCATTATGACATCACAATGTCACTCATTAATAAACCACTATAATACTCCCATTATGACATCACAATATCACTCTTATTAATAAACCACTTTAGTACTTCCATTATGACATCACATTATCACTCCCATTATGATGTCACAATGTCACTTTCATTTTAACATCACTTTGCCATTCCCATTAAGACATCACAATGTCACTCCAATTTTACCTTCACTTAGCCACTCCCATTATGACATCACAATGCCACTCTCATTAACCAAAACACTGTAGTACTCACATTATGACATCACAATGTCACTTTAATTAATAAACCACTTTAATACTCTTATTATGACATCACAATGTTTATCTCAATAATAAATTAATATAGTATTCCCATTATGACATCACATTGTCACTCTCATTAATAAACCACTTTAATACTTCCATTATGACATCACAATTTCACTCTCATTAATAAACCACTATAGTATTCCCATTATGACATCACATTGTCACTCCCACTATGCTTTCACACTGTTACTCCCATTTTAACATCACTTAGCCACTCCCATTATGACATCACAATGTCACTCATTAATAAACCACTATAATACTCCCATTATGACATCACAATGTCACTCTTATTAATAAACCACTTTAGTACTTCCATTATGACATCACATTATCACTCCCATTATGGTGTCACAATGTCACTTTAATTTTAACATCACTTTGCCATTCAATCTCATTAATAAACCACTATAGTATTCCCATTATGACATCACATTCTCACTCCCACTATGACGTAGCGCTGTTACTCCGATTTTAACATCACTTAGCCACTCCCATTATGACATCACAATGTCACTCTCATTAATAAACCACTATAGTAGTCCCATTATGACATCACATTGTCACTCCCACTATGATGTCACACTGTTACTCACATTTTAACATCACTTAGCCACTCCCATTATGACATCACAATGTCACTCATTAATAAACCACTATAATACTCCCATTATGACATCACAATGTCACTCTCATTAATAAAACACTTCAATACTCCCATTATGACATCACAATGTCACTCTTATTAATAAACCACTATAGTATTCCCATTATGACATCACATTGTCACTCTCATTAATTAACCACTATAATACTCCCATTATGACATCACAATGTCACTCTCATTAATAAACCACTATAGTATTCCCATTATGACATCACATTGTCACTCCCACTATGACGTCACACTGTTACTCTGATTTTAACATCACTTAGCCACTCCCATTATGACATCACAAGGTCAATCATTAATAAACCACTATAATACTCCCATTATGACATCACAATGTCACTCTTATTAATAAACCACTTTAGTACTTCCATTATGACATCACATTATCACTCCCATTATGACATCACAATGTCAATCTAATTAATAAACCACTTTAATACTCCCATTATGACATCACAATGTCACTCTCATTAATAAAACACTTCAATACTCCCATTATGACATCACAATGTCACTCTTATTAATAAACCACTATAGTATTCCCATTATGACATCACATTCACTCTCATTAATTAACCACTATAATACTCCCATTATGACATCACAATGTCACTCTCATTAATAAACCACTATAGTATTCCCATTATGACATCACATTGTCACTCCCACTATGACGTCACGCTGTTACTCCGATTGTAACATCACTTAGCCACTCCCATTTTGACATCAAAATGTCACTCTCATTAATAAACCACTTTAATACTCCCATTATGACATCACAATGTCAATCTAATTAATAAACCACTTTAATACTCCCATTATGACATCACAATGTCACTCTCATTAATAATCACTATAGTATTCCCATTATGACATCACATTCTCACTCCCTCTATGACGTAACGCTGTTACTCCGATTTTAACATCACTTAGCCACTCCCATTATGACATCACAATGTCACTCTCATTAATAAACCACTTTAATACTTCCATTATGACATCACAATGTCACTCTCATTAATAAACCACTATAGTATTCCCATTATGACATCACGTTGTCACTCCCACTATGATGTCACACTGTTACTCCCATTTTAACATCACTTAGCCACTCCCATTATGACATCACAATGTCACTCATTAATAAACCACTATAATACTCCCATGATGACATCACAATGTCACTCTTATTAATAAACCACTTTAGTACTTCCATTATGACATCACATTTTCACTCCCATTATGACATCACAATGTCAATCTAATTAATAAACCACTTTAATACAAAAATTATGACATCACAATGTCACTCTTATTAATAAACCACTTTAGTACTTCCATTATGACATCACATTATCACTCCCATTATAATGTCACAATGTCACTTTAATTTTAACATCACTTTGCCATTCCCATTATGACATCACAATGTCACTCCCATTTTACCCTCACTTAGCCACTCCCATTATGACATCACAATGCCACTGTCATTAACCAAAACACTGTAGTACTCACATTATGACATCACAATGTCACTTTCATTAATAAACCACTTTAATACTCTTATTATGACATCACAATGTCTATTTCAATAATAAATTAATATAGTATTCCCATTATGACATCACATTGTCACTCCCAGTATGATGTCACACTGTTACTCCCATATTAACATCACAGCCACTCCCATTATGACATCACAATGTCACTCATTAATAAACCACTTTAATACTCCCATTATGACATCACAATGTCACTCTCATTAATAAACCACTATAGTATTCCCGTTATGACATCACATTGTCTCTTCCACAATGATGTCACGCTGTTACTCCGATTTTAACATCACTTAGCCACTCCCATTATGACATCACAATGTAACTCTCATTAATAAACCACTTTAATACTTCCATTTAGACATCACAATGTCACTCTCATTAATAAACCACTATAGTATTCCCATTATAACATCACATTGTCACTCCCACTATGATGTCACACTGTTACTCCCAATTTAACATCACTTAGCCACTCCCATTATGACATCACAATGTCACTCATTAATAAACCACTATAATACTCCTATTATGACATCACAATGTCACTCTTATTAATAAACCACTTTAGTACTTCCATTATGACATCACATTATCACTCCCATTATGATGTCACAATGTCACTTTCATTTTAACATCACTTTGCCAGTCCCATTATGACATCACAATGTCACTCCCATTTTACCTTCACTTAGCCACTCCCATTATGACATCACAATGTCACTCTCATTAATAAACCACTTTGATACTCCCATTGTGACATCACAATGTCACTCTCATTATTAAACCACTATAGTTTTCCCACTATGACATTACATTGTCTTTCCCACTATGACATCACATTGCCACTCCCACTATGATGTCACACTGTTACTCCCATTTTAACATTACTTAGCCACTCCCATTATGACATCACAATGTCACTCATTAATAAACCACTTTAATACAAAAATTATGACATCACAATGTCACTCTTATTAATAAACCACTTTAGTACTTCCATTATGACATCACATTATCACTCCCATTATAATGTCACAATGTCACTTTAATTTTAACATCACTTTGCCATTCCCATTATGACATCACAATGTCACTCCCATTTTACCCTCACTTAGCCACTCCCATTATGACATCACAATGCCACTGTCATTAACCAAAACACTGTAGTACTCACATTATGACATCACAATGTCACTTTCATTAATAAACCACTTTAATACTCTTATTATGACATCACAATGTCTATTTCAATAATAAATTAATATAGTATTCCCATTATGACATCACATTGTCACTCCCAGTATGATGTCACACTGTTACTCCCATATTAACATCACAGCCACTCCCATTATGACATCACAATGTCACTCATTAATAAACCACTTTAATACTCCCAATATGACATCACAATGTCACTCTCATTAATAAACCACTATATTATTCCCGTTATGACATCACATTGTCTCTTCCACAATGACGTCACGCTGTTACTCCGATTTTAACATCACTTAGCCACTCCCATTATGACATCACAATGTCACTCTCATTAATAAACCACAATAATACTCCCATTATGACATCACAATGTCACTCTCATTTATAAACCACTATAGTATTCCCATTATGACATCACATTATCACTCCCACTATGACGTCACGCTGTTACTCTGATTTTAACATCACTTTGCCACTCCCATTTTGACATCACAATGTCACTCTCATTAATAAACCACTTTAATACTCCCATTATGACATCACAATGTCACTCTCATTAATAAACCACTATAGTATTCCCATTATGACATCACATTCTCACTCCCACTATGACGTAGCACTGTTACTCCGATTTTAACATCACTTAGCCACTCCCATTATGACATCACAATGTCACTCTCATTAATAGACCACTTTAATACTTCCATTATAACATCACAATGTCACTCTCATTAATAAAACACTTCAATACTCCCATTATGACATCACAATGTCACTCTTATTAATAAACCACTATAGTATTCCCATTATGACATCACATTGTCACTCTCATTAATTAACCACTATAAAACTCCCATTATGACATCACAATGTCACTCTCATTAATAAACCACTATAGTATTCCCATTATGACATCACATTGTCACTCCCACTATGACGTCACGCTGTTACTACGATTTTAACATCACTTAGCCACTCCCATTTTGACATCACAATGTCACTCTCATTAATAAACCACTTTAATACTCCCATTATGACATCACAATGTCAATCTAATTAATAAACCACTTTAATACTCCCATTATGACATCACAATGTCACTCTCATTAATAATCACTATAGTATTCCCATTATGACATCACATTCTCACTCCCACTATGACATAACGCTGTTACTCCGATTTTAACATCACTTAGCTACTCCCATTATGACATCACAATGTCACTCTCATTAATAAACCACTTTGATACTCCCATTGTGACATCACAATGTCACTCTCATTATTAAACCACTATAGTTTTCCCATTATGACATTACATTGTCTTTCCCACTATGACATCACATTGCCACTCCCACTATGATGTCACACTGTTACTCCCATTTTAACATTACTTAGCCACTCCCATTATGACATCACAATGTCACTCATTAATAAACCACTTTAATACAAAAATTATGACATCACAATGTCACTCTCATTGTTAAACCACTTTAGTACTCCCATTATGACATCACATTATCACTCCCATTATGATGTCACAATGTCACTTTCATTTTAACATTACTTTGCCACTCCCATTATGACATCACAATGTCACTCCCATTTTAACATCACAATGTCACTCATTAATAAACCACTTTAATACTCCCATTATGACATCACAATGTCACTCTCATTAATAAACCACTTTAATACTCCCGTTATGACATCACAATGTCAATCTAATTAATAAACCACTTTAATACTCCCATTATGACATCACAATGTCACTCTCATTAATAATCACTATAGTATTCCCATTATGACATCACATTCTCACTCCCACTATGATGTAACGCTGTTACTCCAATTTTAACATCACTTAGCCACTCCCATTATGACAGCACAATGTCACTCTCATTAATAAACCACTTTAATACTTCCATTATGACATCACAATGTCACTCTCATTAATAAACCACTATAGTATTCCCATTATGACATCACATTGTCACTCCCACTATGTCACACTGTTACTCCCATTTTAACATCACTTAGCCACTCCCATTATGACATCACAATGTCACTCATTAATAAACCACTTTAATACTCCAATTATGACATCACAATGTCACTCTCATTGATAAACCACTTTAGTACTCCCATTATGACATCACATTATCACTCCCATTATGATATCACAATGTCACTTTCATTTTAACATTACTTTGCCACTCCCATTATGATATCACAATGTCACTCCCATTTTAACATCACTTAGCCACTCCCATTATGACATCACAATGTCACTCATTAATAAACCACTTTAATACTCCCATTATGACATCACAATGTCACTCTCATTAATAAACCACTATAGTATTCCCATTATGACATCACATTGTCACTCCCACTATGACGTCACGCTGTTATTCCGATTTTAACATCACTTAGCCACTCCCATTTTGACATCACAATGTCACTCTCATTAATAAACCACTTTAATACTCCCATTATGACATCACAATGTCAATCTAATTAATAAACCACTTTAAAACTCCCATTATGACATCACAATGTCACTCTCATTAATAATCACTATAGTATTCCCATTATGACATCACATTCTCACTCCCACTATGATGTCACACTGTTACTCCCATTTTAACATCACATAGCCACTCCCATTATGACATCACAATGTCACTCATTAATAAACCACTTTAATACTTCCATTATGACATCACAATGTCACTCTCATTACTAAACCACTTTAGTACTTCCATTATGACATCACATTATCACTCCCATTATGATGTCACAATGTCACTTTCATTTTAACATCACTTTGCCATTCCCATTATGACATCACAATGTCTCTCCCATTTTACCTTCACTTAGCCACTCCCGTTATGGCATCACAATGTCACTCTCATTAATAAACCACTTTGATACTCCCATTGTGACATCACAATGTCACTCTCATTATTATACCAGTATAGTTTTCCCATTATGACATTACATTGTCTTTCCCACTATGACATCACATTGCCACTCCCACTATGATGTCACACTGTTACTCCCATTTTAACATTACTTAGCCACTCCCATTATAACATCACAATGTCACTCTTATTAATAAACCACTTTAGTACTTCCATTATGACATCACATTATCACTCCCATCATAATGTCACAATGTCACTTTAATTTTAACATCACTTTGCCATTCCCATTATGACATCACAATGTCACTCCCATTTTACCCTCACTTAGCCACTCCCATTATGACATCACAATGCCACTCTCATTAACCAAAACACTGTAGTACTCACATTATGACATCACAATGTCACTTTCATTAATAAACCACTTTAATACTCCCATTATGACATCACAATGTCTATCTCAATAATAAATTAATATAGTATTCCCATTATGACATCACATTGTCACTCCCACTATGATGTCACACTGTTATTCCCATATTTACATCACAGCCACTCCCATTATGACATCACAATGTCACTCTCATTTATAAACCACTTTAATACTCCCATTATGACATCACAATGTCACTCTCATTAATAAACCACTTTAATACTCCCGTTATGACATCACAATGTCAATCTAATTAATAAACCACTTTAATACTCCCATTATGACATCACAATGTCACTCTCATTAATAATCACTATAGTATTCCCATTATGACATCACATTCTCACTCCCACTATGATGTAACGCTGTTACTCCAATTTTAACATCACTTAGCCACTCCCATTATGACAGCACAATGTCACTCTCATTAATAAACCACTTTAATACTTCCATTATGACATCACAATGTCACTCTCATTAATAAACCACTATAGTATTCCCATTATGACATCACATTGTCACTCCCACTATGTCACACTGTTACTCCCATTTTAACATCACTTAGCCACTCCCATTATGACATCACAATGTCACTCATTAATAAACCACTATAATACTCCCATTATGACATCACAATGTCACTCTCATTAACAAAACACTTCAATACTCCCATTATGACATCACAATGTCACTACCACTATGACGTCACGCTGTTACTCCGATTTTAACATCACTTAGCAACTCCCATTATGACATCACAATGTCACTCTCATTAATAAACCACTATAATACTCCCATTATGACATCACAATGTCACTCTCATTAATAAACCACTTTAGTACTCCCATTATGACATCACATTGTCACTCCCACTATGACGTCACGCTGTTACTCCGATTTTAACATCACTTAGCCACTTCCATTAGGACATCACAATGTCACTCTCATTAATAAACCACTTTAATACTCCAATTATGACATCACAATGTCACTCTCATTGATAAACCACTTTAGTACTCCCATTATGACATCACATTATCACTCCCATTATGATATCACAATGTCACTTTCATTTTAACATTACTTTGCCACTCCCATTATGATATCACAATGTCACTCCCATTTTAACATCACTTAGCCACTCCCATTATGACATCACAATGTCACTCATTAATAAACCACTTTAATACTCCCATTATGACATCACAATGTCACTCTCATTAATAAACCACTATAGTATTCCCATTATGACATCACATTGTCACTCCCACTATGACGTCACGCTGTTATTCCGATTTTAACATCACTTATCCACTCCCATTTTGACATCACAATGTCACTCTCATTAATAAACCACTTTAATACTCCCATTATGACATCACAATGTCAATCTAATTAATAAACCACTTTAAAACTCCCATTATGACATCACAATGTCACTCTCATTAATAATCACTATAGTATTCCCATTATGACATCACATTCTCACTCCCACTATGATGTCACACTGTTACTCCCATTTTAACATCACATAGCCACTCCCATTATGACATCACAATGTCACTCATTAATAAACCACTTTAATACTTCCATTATGACATCACAATATCACTCTCATTACTAAACCACTTTAGTACTTCCATTATGACATCACATTATCACTCCCATTATGATGTCACAATGTCACTTTCATTTTAACATCACTTTGCCATTCCCATTATGACATCACAATGTCTCTCCCATTTTACCTTCACTTAGCCACTCCCGTTATGGCATCACAATGTCACTCTCATTAATAAACCACTTTGATACTCCCATTGTGACATCACAATGTCACTCTCATTATTATACCAGTATAGTTTTCCCATTATGACATTACATTGTCTTTCCCACTATGACATCACATTGCCACTCCCACTATGATGTCACACTGTTACTCCCATTTTAACATTACTTAGCCACTCCCATTATAACATCACAATGTCACTATTATTAATAAACCACTTTAGTACTTCCATTATGACATCACATTATCACTCCCATTATAATGTCACAATGTCACTTTAATTTTAACATCACTTTGCCATTCCCATTATGACATCACAATGTCACTCCCATTTTACCCTCACTTAGCCACTCCCATTATGACATCACAATGCCACTCTCATTAACAAAAAAAAATGTAGTACTCACATTATGACATCACAATGTCACTTTCATTAATAAACCACTTTAATACTCCCATTATGACATCACAATGTCTATCTCAATAATAAATTAATATAGTATTCCCATTATGACATCACATTGTCACTCCCACTATGATGTCACACTGTTATTCCCATATTTACATCACAGCCACTCCCATTATGACATCACAATGTCACTCTCATTTATAAACCACTTTAATACTTCCATTATGACATCACATTATCACTCCCACTATGACGTCACTCTGTTACTCCGATTTTAACATCACTTAGCCACTCCCATTTTGACATCACAATGTCACTCTCATTAATAAACCACTTTAATACTCCCATTATGACATCACAATGTCAATCTAATTAATAAACCACTTTACTACTCCCATTATGACATCACAATGTCACTCTCATTAATAAACCACTATAGTATTCCCGTTATGACATCACATTCTCACTCCCACTATGAGGTAGCGCTGTTACTCCGATTTTAACATCACTTAGCCACTCCCATTATGACATCACAATGTCACTCTCATTAATAAACCACTTTAATACTTCCATTATGACATCACAATGTCACTCTCATTAATAAACCACTATTGTATTCCCATTATGACATCACATTGTCACTCCCACTATGATGTCACACTGTTACTCCCATTTTAACATCACTTAGCCACTCCCATTATGACATCACAATGTCACTCATTAATAAACCACTATAATACTCCCATTATGACATCACAATGTCACTCTCATTAATAAAACACTTCAATACTCCCATTATGACATCACAATGTCACTCTTATTAATAAACCACTATGGTATTCCCATTATGACATCACATTGTCACTCTCATTAATTAACCACTATAATACTCCCATTATGACATCACAATGTCACTCTCATTAATAAACCACTATTGTATTCCCATTATGACATCACATTGTCACTACCACTATGACGTCATGCTGTTACTCCGATTGTAACATCACTTGCCACTCTCATTTTGACATCACAATGTCACTCTCATTAATAAACCACTTTAATACTCCCATTATGACATCACAATGTCAATCTAATTAATAAACCACTTTAATACTCCCATTATGACATCACAATGTCACTCTCATTAATAATCACTATAGTATTCCCATTATGACATCACATTCTCACTCCCACTATGACGTAATGCTATTACTCCGATTTTAACATCACTTAGCCACTCCCATTATGACATCACAATGTCACTCATTAATAAACCACTATAATACTCCCATTATGACATCACAATGTCACTCTTATTAATAAACCACTTTAGTACTTCCATTATGACATCACATTATCACTCCTATTATGATGTCACAATGTCACTTTAATTTTAACATCACTTTGCCATTCCCATTTTAACATCACTTAGCCACTCCCATTTTGACATCACAATGTCACTCTCATTAATAAACCACTTTAATACTCCCATTATGACATCACAATGTCAATCTAATTAATAAACCACTTTAATACTCCCATTATGACATCACAATGTCACTCTCATTAATAATCACTATAGTATTCCCATTATGACATCACATTCTCACTCCCACTATGATGTCACAATGTCACTTTAATTTTAACATCACTTTGCCATTCCCATTATGACATCACAATGTCACTCTCATTAATAAACCACTTTGATACTCCCATTGTGACATCACAATGTCACTCTCATTATTAAACCACTATAGTTTTCCCATTATGACATTGCATTGTCTTTCCCACTATGACATCACATTGCCACTCCCACTATGATGTCACACTGTTACTCCCATTTTAACATTACTTAGCCACTCCCATTATGACATCACAATGTCACTCATTAATAAACCACTTTAATACAAAAATTATGACATCACAATGTCACTCTCATTGTTAAACCACTTTAGTACTCCCATTATGACATCACATTATCACTCCCATTATGATGTCACAATGTCACTTTCATTTTAACATTACTTTGCCACTCCCATTATGACATCACAATGTCACTCCCATTTTAACATCACTTAGCCACTCCCATTATGACATCACAATGTCACTCATTAATAAACCACTATAATACTCCCATTATGACATCACAATGTCACTCTCATTAATAAAACACTTCAATACTCCCATTATGACATCACAATGTCACTCTTATTAATAAACCACTATGGTATTCCCATTATGACATCACATTGTCACTCTCATTAATTAACCACTATAATACTCCCATTATGACATCACAATGTCACTCTCATTAATAAACCACTATAGTATTCCCATTATGACATCACATTGTCACTCCCACTATGACGTCACGCTGTTACTCCGATTGTAACATCACTTAGCCACTCTCATTTTGACATCACAATGTCACTCTCATCAATAAACCACTTTAATACTCCCATTATGACATCACAATGTCAATCTAATTAATAAACCACTTTAATACTCCCATTATGACATCAGAATGTCACTCTCATTAATAATCACTATAGTATTCCCATTATGACATCACATTCTCACTCCCACTATGACGTAGCACTGTTACTCCGATTTTAACATCACTTAGCCACTCCCATTATGACATCACAATGTCACTCTCATTAATAGACCACTTTAATACTTCCATTATAACATCACAATGTCACTCTCATTAATAAAACACTTCAATACTCCCATTATGACATCACAATGTCACTCTTATTAATAAACCACTATAGTATTCCCATTATGACATCACATTGTCACTCTCATTAATTAACCACTATAAAACTCCCATTATGACATCACAATGTCACTCTCATTAATAAACCACTATAGTATTCCCATTATGACATCACATTGTCACTCCCACTATGACGTCACGCTGTTACTACGATTTTAACATCACTTAGCCACTCCCATTTTGACATCACAATGTCACTCTCATTAATAAACCACTTTAATACTCCCATTATGACATCACAATGTCAATCTAATTAATAAACCACTTTAATACTCCCATTATGACATCACAATGTCACTCTCATTAATAATCACTATAGTATTCCCATTATGACATCACATTCTCACTCCCACTATGACATAACGCTGTTACTCCGATTTTAACATCACTTAGCTACTCCCATTATGACATCACAATGTCACTCTCATTAATAAACCACTTTGATACTCCCATTGTGACATCACAATGTCACTCTCATTATTAAACCACTATAGTTTTCCCATTATGACATTACATTGTCTTTCCCACTATGACATCACATTGCCACTCCCACTATGATGTCACACTGTTACTCCCATTTTAACATTACTTAGCCACTCCCATTATGACATCACAATGTCACTCATTAATAAACCACTTTAATACAAAAATTATGACATCACAATGTCACTCTCATTGTTAAACCACTTTAGTACTCCCATTATGACATCACATTATCACTCCCATTATGATGTCACAATGTCACTTTCATTTTAACATTACTTTGCCACTCCCATTATGACATCACAATGTCACTCCCATTTTAACATCACAATGTCACTCATTAATAAACCACTTTAATACTCCCATTATGACATCACAATGTCACTCTCATTAATAAACCACTTTAATACTCCCGTTATGACATCACAATGTCAATCTAATTAATAAACCACTTTAATACTCCCATTATGACATCACAATGTCACTCTCATTAATAATCACTATAGTATTCCCATTATGACATCACATTCTCACTCCCACTATGATGTAACGCTGTTACTCCAATTTTAACATCACTTAGCCACTCCCATTATGACAGCACAATGTCACTCTCATTAATAAACCACTTTAATACTTCCATTATGACATCACAATGTCACTCTCATTAATAAACCACTATAGTATTCCCATTATGACATCACATTGTCACTCCCACTATGTCACACTGTTACTCCCATTTTAACATCACTTAGCCACTCCCATTATGACATCACAATGTCACTCATTAATAAACCACTTTAATACTCCAATTATGACATCACAATGTCACTCTCATTGATAAACCACTTTAGTACTCCCATTATGACATCACATTATCACTCCCATTATGATATCACAATGTCACTTTCATTTTAACATTACTTTGCCACTCCCATTATGATATCACAATGTCACTCCCATTTTAACATCACTTAGCCACTCCCATTATGACATCACAATGTCACTCATTAATAAACCACTTTAATACTCCCATTATGACATCACAATGTCACTCTCATTAATAAACCACTATAGTATTCCCATTATGACATCACATTGTCACTCCCACTATGACGTCACGCTGTTATTCCGATTTTAACATCACTTAGCCACTCCCATTTTGACATCACAATGTCACTCTCATTAATAAACCACTTTAATACTCCCATTATGACATCACAATGTCAATCTAATTAATAAACCACTTTAAAACTCCCATTATGACATCACAATGTCACTCTCATTAATAATCACTATAGTATTCCCATTATGACATCACATTCTCACTCCCACTATGATGTCACACTGTTACTCCCATTTTAACATCACATAGCCACTCCCATTATGACATCACAATGTCACTCATTAATAAACCACTTTAATACTTCCATTATGACATCACAATGTCACTCTCATTACTAAACCACTTTAGTACTTCCATTATGACATCACATTATCACTCCCATTATGATGTCACAATGTCACTTTCATTTTAACATCACTTTGCCATTCCCATTATGACATCACAATGTCTCTCCCATTTTACCTTCACTTAGCCACTCCCGTTATGGCATCACAATGTCACTCTCATTAATAAACCACTTTGATACTCCCATTGTGACATCACAATGTCACTCTCATTATTATACCAGTATAGTTTTCCCATTATGACATTACATTGTCTTTCCCACTATGACATCACATTGCCACTCCCACTATGATGTCACACTGTTACTCCCATTTTAACATTACTTAGCCACTCCCATTATAACATCACAATGTCACTCTTATTAATAAACCACTTTAGTACTTCCATTATGACATCACATTATCACTCCCATCATAATGTCACAATGTCACTTTAATTTTAACATCACTTTGCCATTCCCATTATGACATCACAATGTCACTCCCATTTTACCCTCACTTAGCCACTCCCATTATGACATCACAATGCCACTCTCATTAACCAAAACACTGTAGTACTCACATTATGACATCACAATGTCACTTTCATTAATAAACCACTTTAATACTCCCATTATGACATCACAATGTCTATCTCAATAATAAATTAATATAGTATTCCCATTATGACATCACATTGTCACTCCCACTATGATGTCACACTGTTATTCCCATATTTACATCACAGCCACTCCCATTATGACATCACAATGTCACTCTCATTTATAAACCACTTTAATACTCCCATTATGACATCACAATGTCACTCTCATTAATAAACCACTTTAATACTCCCGTTATGACATCACAATGTCAATCTAATTAATAAACCACTTTAATACTCCCATTATGACATCACAATGTCACTCTCATTAATAATCACTATAGTATTCCCATTATGACATCACATTCTCACTCCCACTATGATGTAACGCTGTTACTCCAATTTTAACATCACTTAGCCACTCCCATTATGACAGCACAATGTCACTCTCATTAATAAACCACTTTAATACTTCCATTATGACATCACAATGTCACTCTCATTAATAAACCACTATAGTATTCCCATTATGACATCACATTGTCACTCCCACTATGTCACACTGTTACTCCCATTTTAACATCACTTAGCCACTCCCATTATGACATCACAATGTCACTCATTAATAAACCACTATAATACTCCCATTATGACATCACAATGTCACTCTCATTAACAAAACACTTCAATACTCCCATTATGACATCACAATGTCACTACCACTATGACGTCACGCTGTTACTCCGATTTTAACATCACTTAGCAACTCCCATTATGACATCACAATGTCACTCTCATTAATAAACCACTATAATACTCCCATTATGACATCACAATGTCACTCTCATTAATAAACCACTTTAGTACTCCCATTATGACATCACATTGTCACTCCCACTATGACGTCACGCTGTTACTCCGATTTTAACATCACTTAGCCACTTCCATTAGGACATCACAATGTCACTCTCATTAATAAACCACTTTAATACTCCAATTATGACATCACAATGTCACTCTCATTGATAAACCACTTTAGTACTCCCATTATGACATCACATTATCACTCCCATTATGATATCACAATGTCACTTTCATTTTAACATTACTTTGCCACTCCCATTATGATATCACAATGTCACTCCCATTTTAACATCACTTAGCCACTCCCATTATGACATCACAATGTCACTCATTAATAAACCACTTTAATACTCCCATTATGACATCACAATGTCACTCTCATTAATAAACCACTATAGTATTCCCATTATGACATCACATTGTCACTCCCACTATGACGTCACGCTGTTATTCCGATTTTAACATCACTTATCCACTCCCATTTTGACATCACAATGTCACTCTCATTAATAAACCACTTTAATACTCCCATTATGACATCACAATGTCAATCTAATTAATAAACCACTTTAAAACTCCCATTATGACATCACAATGTCACTCTCATTAATAATCACTATAGTATTCCCATTATGACATCACATTCTCACTCCCACTATGATGTCACACTGTTACTCCCATTTTAACATCACATAGCCACTCCCATTATGACATCACAATGTCACTCATTAATAAACCACTTTAATACTTCCATTATGACATCACAATATCACTCTCATTACTAAACCACTTTAGTACTTCCATTATGACATCACATTATCACTCCCATTATGATGTCACAATGTCACTTTCATTTTAACATCACTTTGCCATTCCCATTATGACATCACAATGTCTCTCCCATTTTACCTTCACTTAGCCACTCCCGTTATGGCATCACAATGTCACTCTCATTAATAAACCACTTTGATACTCCCATTGTGACATCACAATGTCACTCTCATTATTATACCAGTATAGTTTTCCCATTATGACATTACATTGTCTTTCCCACTATGACATCACATTGCCACTCCCACTATGATGTCACACTGTTACTCCCATTTTAACATTACTTAGCCACTCCCATTATAACATCACAATGTCACTATTATTAATAAACCACTTTAGTACTTCCATTATGACATCACATTATCACTCCCATTATAATGTCACAATGTCACTTTAATTTTAACATCACTTTGCCATTCCCATTATGACATCACAATGTCACTCCCATTTTACCCTCACTTAGCCACTCCCATTATGACATCACAATGCCACTCTCATTAACAAAAAAAAATGTAGTACTCACATTATGACATCACAATGTCACTTTCATTAATAAACCACTTTAATACTCCCATTATGACATCACAATGTCTATCTCAATAATAAATTAATATAGTATTCCCATTATGACATCACATTGTCACTCCCACTATGATGTCACACTGTTATTCCCATATTTACATCACAGCCACTCCCATTATGACATCACAATGTCACTCTCATTTATAAACCACTTTAATACTTCCATTATGACATCACATTATCACTCCCACTATGACGTCACTCTGTTACTCCGATTTTAACATCACTTAGCCACTCCCATTTTGACATCACAATGTCACTCTCATTAATAAACCACTTTAATACTCCCATTATGACATCACAATGTCAATCTAATTAATAAACCACTTTACTACTCCCATTATGACATCACAATGTCACTCTCATTAATAAACCACTATAGTATTCCCGTTATGACATCACATTCTCACTCCCACTATGAGGTAGCGCTGTTACTCCGATTTTAACATCACTTAGCCACTCCCATTATGACATCACAATGTCACTCTCATTAATAAACCACTTTAATACTTCCATTATGACATCACAATGTCACTCTCATTAATAAACCACTATTGTATTCCCATTATGACATCACATTGTCACTCCCACTATGATGTCACACTGTTACTCCCATTTTAACATCACTTAGCCACTCCCATTATGACATCACAATGTCACTCATTAATAAACCACTATAATACTCCCATTATGACATCACAATGTCACTCTCATTAATAAAACACTTCAATACTCCCATTATGACATCACAATGTCACTCTTATTAATAAACCACTATGGTATTCCCATTATGACATCACATTGTCACTCTCATTAATTAACCACTATAATACTCCCATTATGACATCACAATGTCACTCTCATTAATAAACCACTATTGTATTCCCATTATGACATCACATTGTCACTACCACTATGACGTCATGCTGTTACTCCGATTGTAACATCACTTGCCACTCTCATTTTGACATCACAATGTCACTCTCATTAATAAACCACTTTAATACTCCCATTATGACATCACAATGTCAATCTAATTAATAAACCACTTTAATACTCCCATTATGACATCACAATGTCACTCTCATTAATAATCACTATAGTATTCCCATTATGACATCACATTCTCACTCCCACTATGACGTAATGCTATTACTCCGATTTTAACATCACTTAGCCACTCCCATTATGACATCACAATGTCACTCATTAATAAACCACTATAATACTCCCATTATGACATCACAATGTCACTCTTATTAATAAACCACTTTAGTACTTCCATTATGACATCACATTATCACTCCTATTATGATGTCACAATGTCACTTTAATTTTAACATCACTTTGCCATTCCCATTTTAACATCACTTAGCCACTCCCATTTTGACATCACAATGTCACTCTCATTAATAAACCACTTTAATACTCCCATTATGACATCACAATGTCAATCTAATTAATAAACCACTTTAATACTCCCATTATGACATCACAATGTCACTCTCATTAATAATCACTATAGTATTCCCATTATGACATCACATTCTCACTCCCACTATGATGTCACAATGTCACTTTAATTTTAACATCACTTTGCCATTCCCATTATGACATCACAATGTCACTCTCATTAATAAACCACTTTGATACTCCCATTGTGACATCACAATGTCACTCTCATTATTAAACCACTATAGTTTTCCCATTATGACATTGCATTGTCTTTCCCACTATGACATCACATTGCCACTCCCACTATGATGTCACACTGTTACTCCCATTTTAACATTACTTAGCCACTCCCATTATGACATCACAATGTCACTCATTAATAAACCACTTTAATACAAAAATTATGACATCACAATGTCACTCTCATTGTTAAACCACTTTAGTACTCCCATTATGACATCACATTATCACTCCCATTATGATGTCACAATGTCACTTTCATTTTAACATTACTTTGCCACTCCCATTATGACATCACAATGTCACTCCCATTTTAACATCACTTAGCCACTCCCATTATGACATCACAATGTCACTCATTAATAAACCACTATAATACTCCCATTATGACATCACAATGTCACTCTCATTAATAAAACACTTCAATACTCCCATTATGACATCACAATGTCACTCTTATTAATAAACCACTATGGTATTCCCATTATGACATCACATTGTCACTCTCATTAATTAACCACTATAATACTCCCATTATGACATCACAATGTCACTCTCATTAATAAACCACTATAGTATTCCCATTATGACATCACATTGTCACTCCCACTATGACGTCACGCTGTTACTCCGATTGTAACATCACTTAGCCACTCTCATTTTGACATCACAATGTCACTCTCATCAATAAACCACTTTAATACTCCCATTATGACATCACAATGTCAATCTAATTAATAAACCACTTTAATACTCCCATTATGACATCAGAATGTCACTCTCATTAATAATCACTATAGTATTCCCATTATGACATCACATTCTCACTCCCACTATGACGTAACGCTGTTCTCCGATTTTAACATCACTTAGCCACTCCCATTATGACATCACAATGTCACTCTCATTAATAAACCACTTTAATACTTCCATTATGACATCACAATGTCACTCTCATTAATAAACCACTATAGTATTCCCATTATGACATCACATTGTGACTCCCACTATGATGTCACACTGTTACTCCCATTTTAACATCACTTAGCCACTCCCATTATGACATCACAATGTCACTCATTAATAAACCACTATAATACTCCCATTATGACATCACAATGTAACTCTTATTAATAAACCACTTTAGTACTTCCATTATGACATCACATTATCACTCCTATTATGATGTCACAATGTAACTTTAATTTTAACATCACTTTGCCATTCCCATTTTAACATCACTTAGCCACTCCCATTTTGACATCACAATGTCACTCTCATTAATAAACCACTTTAATACTCCCATTATGACATCACAATGTCAATCTAATTAATAAACCACTTTAATACTCCCATTATGACATCACAATGTCACTCTCATTAATAATCACTATAGTATTCCCATTATGACATCACATTCTCACTCCCACTATGATGTCACAATGTCACTTTAATTTTAACATCACTTTGCCATTCCCATTATGACATCACAATGTCACTCCCATTTTACCTTCACTTAGCCACTCCCAGTATGACATCACAATGTCACTCTCATTAATAAACCACTTTGATACTCCCATTGTGACATCACAATGTCACTCTCATTATTAAACCACTATAGTTTTCCCATTATGACATTGCATTGTCTTTCCCACTATGACGTCACACTGTTACTCCCATTTTAACATTACTTAGCCACTCCCATTATGACATCACAGTGTCACTCATTAATAAACCACTTTAATACAAAAATTATGACATCACAATGTCACTCTCATTGTTAAACCACTTTTGTACTCCCATTATGACATCACATTATCACTCCCATTATGATGTCACAATGTCACTTTCATTTTAACATTACTTTGCCACTCCCGTTATGACATCACAATGTCACTCCCATTTTAACATCACTTAGCCACTCCCATTATGACATCACAATGTCACTCATTAATAAACCACTTTAATACTCCCATTATGACATCACAATGTCACTCTCAATAGTAAACCACTTTAATACTCCCGTTATGACATCACAATGTCAATCTAATTAATAAACCACTTTAATACTCCCATTATGACATCACAATGTCACTCTCATTAATAATCACTATAGTATTCCCATTATGACATCACATTCTCACTCCCACTATGACGTAACGCTGTTACTCCAATTTTAACATCTCTTAGCCACTCCCATTATGACAGCACAATGTCACTCTCATTAATAAACCACTTTAATACTTCCATTATGACATCACAATGTCACTCTCATTAATAAACCACTATAGTATTCCCATTATGACATCACAGTGTCACTCCCACTATGATGTCACACTGTTACTCCCATTTTAACATCACTTAGCCACTCCCATTATGACATCACAATGTCACTCATTAATAAACCACTATAATACTCCCATTATGACATCACAATGTCACTCTCATTAATAAAACACTATAATACTCCCATTATGACATCACAAACCACTATAGTATTCCCATTATGACATTACATTGTCTTTCCCACTATGACATCACATTGCCACTCCCACTATGACGTCACACTGTTACTCCCATTTTAACATTACTTAGCCACTCCCATTATGACATCACAATGTCATTCATTAATAAACCACTTTAGTACTTCCATTATGACATCACATTATCACTCCCATTATGATGTCACAATGTCACTTTAATTTTAACATCACTTTGCCATTCCCATTATGACATCACAATGTCACTCCCATTTTACCTTCACTTAGCCACTCCCATTATGACATCACAATGTCACTCTCATTAATAAACCACTTTGATACTCCCATTGTGACATCACAATGTCACTCTCATTATTAAACCACTACAGTTTTCCCATTATGACATTACATTGTCTTTCCCACTATGACATCACATTGCCACTCCCACTATGATGTCACACTGTTACTCCCATTTTAACATTACTTAGCCACTCCCATTATGACATCACAATGTCATTCATTAATAAACCACTTTAGTACTTCCATTATGACATCACATTATCACTCCCATTATAATATCACAATATCACTTTAACTTTAACATCACTTTGCCATTCCCATTATGACATCACAATGTCACTCCCATTTTACCCTCACTTAGCCACTTCCATTATGACATCACAATGCCGCACTCATTAACCAAAACACTGTAGTACTCACATTATGACATCACAATGTCACTTTCATTAATAAACCACTTTAATACTCTTATTATGACATCACAATGTCTATCTCAATAATAAATTAATATAGTATTCCCAATATGACATCACATTGTCACTCCTACTATGATGTCACACTGTTACTCCCATATTAACATCACTTAGCCACTCCCATTATGACATCACAATGTCACTCTCATTAATAAACCACTTTAATACTTCCATTATGACATCACAATGTCACTCTCATTAATAAACCACTATAGTATTCCCATTATGACATCACATTGTCACTCCCACTATGATGTCACACTGTTACTCCCATTTTAACATCACTTAGCCACTCCCATTATGACATCACAATGTCACTCATTAATAAACCACTATAATACTCCCATTATGACATCACAATGTCACTCTTATTAATAAACCACTTTAGTACTTCCATTATGACATCACATTATCACTCCTATTATGATGTCACAATGTCACTTTAATTTTAACATCACTTTGCCATTCCCATTTTAACATCACTTAGCCACTCCCATTTTGACATGACAATGTCACTCTCATTAATAAACCACTTTAATACTCCCATTATGACATCACAATGTCAATCTAATTAATAAACCACTTTAATACTCCCATTATGACATCACAATGTCACTCTCATTAATAATCACGATAGTATTCCCATTATGTCATCACATTCTCACTCCCACTATGATGTCACAATGTCACTTTAATTTTAACATCACTTTGCCATTCCCATTATGACATCACAATGTCACTCCCATTTTACCTTCACTTAGCCACTCCCAGTATGACATCACAATGTCACTCTCATTAATAAACCACTATAGTTTTCCCATTATGACATTGCATTGTCTTTCCCACTATGACATCACATTGCCACTCCCACTATGACGTCACACTGTTACTCCCATTTTAACATTACTTAGCCACTCCCATTATGACATCACAATGTCACTCATTAATAAACCACTTTAATACAAAAATTATGACATCACAATGTCACTCTCATTGTTAAACCACTTTAGTACTCCCATTATGACATCACATTATCACTCCCATTATGATGTCACAATGTCACTTTCATTTTAACATTACTTTGCCACTCCCATTATGACATCACAATGTCACTCCCATTTTAACATCACTTAGCCACTCCCATTATGACATCACAATGTCACTCATTAATAAACCACTATAATACTCCCATTATGACATCACAATGTCACTCTCATTAATAAAACACTTCAATACTCCCATTATGACATCACAATGTCACTCTTATTAATAAACCACTATGGTATTCCCATTATGACATCACATTGTCACTCTCATTAATTAACCACTATAATACTCCCATTATGACATCACAATGTCACTCTCATTAATAAACCACTTTAATACTCCCGTTATGACATCACATTGTCACTCCCACTATGACGTCACGCTGTTACTCCGATTTTAACATCACTTAGCCACTCCCATTATGACATCACAATGTCACTCTCATTAATAAACCACTATAATACTCCCATTATGACATCACAATGTCACTCTCATTAATAAACCACTATAGTATTCCCATTATGACATCACATTGTCACTCCCACTATGACGTCACGCTGTTACTCCGATTTTAACATCACTTAGCCACTTCCATTAGGACATCACAATGTCACTCTCATTAATAAACCACTTTAATACTCCCATTATGACATCACAATGTCACTCTCATTGATAAACCACTTTAGTACTCCCATTATGACATCACATTATCACTCCCATTATGATGTCACAATGTCACTTTCATTTTAACATTACTTTGCCACTCCCATTATGACATCACAATGTCGCTCCCATTTTAACATCACTTAGCCATTCCCATTATGACATCACAACGTCAATCATTAATAAACCACTTTAATACTCCCATTATGACATCACAATGTCACTCTCATTAATAAACCACTATAGTATTCCCATTATGACATCACATTGTCACTCCCACTAAGACGTCACGCTGTTACTCCGATTTTAACATCACTTAGCCACTCCCATTTTGACATCACAATGTCACTCTCATTAATAAACCACTTTAATACTCTCATTATGACATCACAATGTCAATCTAATTAATAAACCACTTTAATACTCCCATTATGACATCACAATGTCTCTCTCATTAATAATCACTATAGTATTCCATTTATGACATCACATTCTCACTCCCACTATGACGTAACACTGTTACTCCGATTTTAACATTACTTAGCCACTCCCATTATGACATCACAATGTCACTCCCATTTTACCTTAACTTAGCGACTCCCATTATGACATCACAATGTCACTCTCATTAATAAACCACTTTGATACTCCCATTGTGACATCACAATGTCACTCTCATTATTAAACCACTATAGTTTTCCCATTATGACATTACATTGTCTTTCCCACTATGACATCACATTGTCACCCCCACTATGATGTCACACTGTTACTCCCATTTTAACATCACTTAGCCACTCCCATTATGACATCACAATGTCACTCATTAATAAACCACTATAATACTCCCATTATGACATCACAATGTCACTCTTATTAATAAACCACTTTAGTACTTCCATTATGACATCACATTATCACTCCCAATATGATGTCACAATGTCACTTTCATTTTAACATCACTTTGCCATTCCCATTATGACATCACAATGTCACTCCCATTTTACCTTCACTTAGCCACTCCCATTATGACATCACAATGTCACTCTCATTAATAAACCACTTTGATACTCCCATTGTGACATCACAATGTCACTCTCATTATTAAACCACTATAGTTTTCCCATTATGACATTACATTGTCTTTCCCACTATGACATCACATTGCCACTCCCACTATGACGTCACACTGTTACTCCCATTTTAACATTACTTAGCCACTCCCATTATGACATCACAATGTCACTCTTATTAATAAACCACTTTAGTACTTCCATTATGACATCACATTATCACTCCCATTATAATGTTACAATGTCACTTTAATTTTAACATCACTTTGCCATTCCCATTATGACATCACAATGTCACTCCCATTTTACCTTCACTTAGCCACTCCCATTATGACATCACAATGTCACTCTCATTAATAAACCACTTTGATACTCCCATTATGACATCACAATGTCACTCTCATTAATAAACCACTATAGTATTCCCATTATGACATCACATTGTCACTCCCACTATGATGTCACACTGTTACTCGCATTTTAACATCAGTTAGCCACTCCCATTATAACATCACAAAGTCACTCATTAATAAACCACTTTAATAATCCCATTTTGACATCACAATGACACTCTCATTAATAAACCACTATAGTATTCCCATTATGACATCACATTGTCACTCCCACTATGACGTCACGCTGTTACTCCGATTTTAACATCACTTAGCCACTCCCATTATGACATCACAATGTCACTCTCATTAATAAACCACTATAAAACTCCCATTATGACATCACAATGTCACTCTCATTAATAAACCACTATAGTATTCCCATTATGACATCACATTGTCACTCCCACTATGACGTCACGCTGTTACTCCGATTTTAACATCACTTAGCCACTTCCATTAGGACATCACAATGTCACTCTCATTAATAAACCACTTTAATACTCCAATTATGACATCACAATGTCACTTTCATTAATAAACCACTTTAATACTCCCATTATGACATCACAATGTCAATCTAATTAATAAACCACTTTAATACTCCCATTATGACATCACAATGTCACTCTCATTAATAAACCACTATAGTATTCCCATTATGACATCACATTGTCACTCCCACTATGATGTCACGCTGTTACTCCGATTTTAACATCACTTAGCCACTCCCATTTTGACATCACAATGTCACTCTCATTAATAAACCACTTGAATACTCCCATTATGACATCACAATGTCAATCTAATTAATAAACCACTTTAGTACTCCCATTATGACATCACAATGTCACTCTCATTAATAATCACTATAGTATTCCCATTATGACATCACATTCTCACTCCCACTATGACGTAACACTGTTACTCCGATTTTAACATCACTTAGCCACTCCCATTATGACATCACAATGTCACTCTCATTAATAAACCACTTTAATACTTCCATTATGACATCACAATGTCACTCTCATTAATAAACTACTATAGTATTACCATTATGACATCACATTGTCACTCCCACTATGCTGTCACACTGTTACTCCCATTTTAACATCACTTAGCCACTCCCATTATGACATCACAATGTCACTCATTAATAAACCACTATAATACTCCCATTATGACATCACAATGTCACTCTCATTAATAAAACACTTCAATACTCCCATTATGACATCACAAAGTCACTCTTATTAATAAACCACTATAGTATTCCCATTATGACATCACATTGTCACTCTCATTAATTAACCACTATAATACTCCCATTATGACATCACAATGTCACTCTCATTAATAAACCACTATAGTATTCCCAATATGACATCACATTGTCACTCCCACTATGATGTCACACTGTTACTCCGATTTTAACATCACTTAGCCACTCCCATTATGACATCACAATGTCACTCTCATTAATAAACCACTTTAATACTCCCATTATGAAATCACAATGTCACTCTCATTAATAATCACTATAGTATTCCCATTATGACATCACATTCTCACTCCCACTATGAGGTAACGCTGTTACTCCCATTTTAACATCACTTAGCCACTCCCATTATGACATCACAATGTCACTCATTAATAAACCACTATAATACTCCCATTATGACATCACAATGTCACTCTTATTAATAAACCACTTTAGTACTTCCATTATGACATCACATTATCACTCCCATTATGGTGTCACAATGTCACTTTAATTTTAACATCACTTTGCCATTCAATCTCATTAATAAACCACTATAGTATTCCCATTATGACATCACATTCTCACTCCCACTAGGACATAGCGCTGTTACTCCGATTTTAACATCACTTAGCCACTCCCATTATGACATCACAATGTCACTCTCATTAATAAACCACTATAGTATTCCCATTATGACATCACATTGTCACTCCCACTATGATGTCACACTGTTACTCCCATTTTAACATCACTTAGCCACTCCCATTATGACATCACAATGTCACTCATTAATAAACCACTATAATACTCCCATTATGACATCACAATGTCACTCTCCTTAATAAAACACTTCAATACTCCCATTATGACATCACAATGTCACTCTTATTAATAAACCACTATAGTATTCCCAATATAACATCACATTGTCACTCTCATTAATTAACCACTATAATACTCCCATTATGACATCACAATGTCACTCTCATTAATAAACCACTATAGTATTCCCATTATGACATCACATTGTCACTCCCACTATGACGTCACACTGTTACTCCGATTTTAACATCACTTAGCCACTCCCATTATGACATCACAATGTCACTCTCATTAATAAACCACTTTAATACTTCCATTATGACATCACAATGTCACTCTCATTAATAAACCACTATAGTATTCCCATTATGACATCACATTGTCACTCCCACTATGATGTCACACTGTTACTCCCATTTTAACATCACTTAGCCACTCCCATTATGACATCACAATGTCACTCATTAATAAACCACTATAATACTCCCATTATGACATCACAATGTCACTCTTATTAATAAACCACTTTAGTACTTCCAATATGACATCACATTATCACTCCCATTATGATGTCACAATGTCACTTTCATTTTAACATCACTTTGCCATTCCCATTATGACATCACAATGTCACTCCCATTTTACCTTAACTTAGCCACTCCCATTATGACATCACAATGTCACTCTCATTAATAAACCACTTTGATACTCCCATTGTGACATCACAATGTCACTCTCATTATTAAACCACTATAGTTTTCCCAATATGACATTACATTGTCTTTCCCACTATGACATCACATTGCCACTCCCACTATGACGTCACACTGTTACTCCCATTTTAACATTACTTAGCCACTCCCATTATGACATCACAATGTCACTCATTAATAAACCACTTTAATAGAAAAATTATGACATCACAATGTCACTCTTATTAATAAACCACTTTAGTACTTCCATTATGACATCACATTATCACTCCCATTATAATGTCACAATGTCACTTTAACTTTAACATCACTTTGCCATTCCCATTATGACATCACAATGTCACTCCCATTTTACCCTCACTTAGCCACTCCCATTATGACATCACAATGCCACTCTCATTAACCAAAACACTGTAGTACTCACATTATGACATCACAATGTCACTTTCATTAATAAACCACTTTAATACTCTTATTATGACATCACAATGTCTATCTCAATAATAAATTAATATAGTATTCCCATTATGACATCACATTGTCACTCCTACTATGATGTCACACTGTAATTCCCATATTAACATCACTTAGCCACTCCCATTATGACATCACAATGTCACTCATTAATAAACCACTTTAATAATCCCATTATGACATCACAATGACACTCTCATTAATAAACCACTATAGTATTCCCATTATGACATCACATTGTCACTCCCACTATGACGTCACGCTGTTACTCCGATTTTAACATCACTTAGCCACTCCCATTATGACATCACAATGTCACTCTCATTAATAAACCACTATAATACTCCCATTATGACATTGTGATGTCATAATGTCACTCTCATTAATAAACCACTATAGTATTCCCATTATGACATCACATTGTCACTCCCACTATGACGTCACGCTGTTACTCCGATTTTAACATCACTTAGCCACTTCCATTAGGACATCACAATGTCACTCTCATTAATAAACCACTTTAATACTCCAATTATGACATCACAATGTCACTTTCATTAATAAACCACTTTAATACTCCCATTATGACATCACAATGTCAATCTAATTAATAAACCACTTTAATACTCCCATTATGACATCACAATGTCACTCTCATTAATAAACCATCATAGTATTCCCATTATGACATCAAATTCTCACTCCCATTTTGACATCACAATGTCACTCTCATTAATAAACCACTTTAATACTCCCATTATGACATCACAATGTCAATCTAATTAATAAACCACTTTAATACTCCCATTATTGCATCACAATGTCACTCTCATTAATAAACCACTATAGTATTCCCATTATGACATCACATTCTCACTCCCACTATGACGTAGCGCTGTTACTCCGATTTTAACATCACTTAGCCACTCCCATTATGACATCACAATGTAACTCTCATTAATAAACCACTTTAATACTTCCATTATGACATCACAATGTCACTCTCATTAATAAACCACTATAGTATTCCCATTATGACATCACATTCTCACTCCCACTATGACGTAGCGCTGTTACTCCGATTTTAACATCACTTAGCCACTCCCATTATGACATCACAATGTCACTCTCATTAATAAACCACTTTAATACTTCCATTATGACATCAAAATATCACTCTCATTAATAAACCACTATAGTATTCCCATTATGACATCACATTGTCACGCCCACTATGATGTCACACTGTTACTCCCATTTTAACATCACTTAGCCACTCCCATTATGACATCACAATGTCACTCATTAATAAACCACTATAATACTCCCATTATGACATCACAATGTCACTCTCATTAATAAAACACTTCAATACTCCCATTATGACATCACAATGTCACTCTTATTAATAAACCACTATAGTATTCCCATTATGACATCACATTGTCACTTTCATTAATTAACCACTATAATACTCCCATTATGACATCACAATGTCACTCTCATTAATAAACCACTATATTATTCCCATTATGACATCACATTGTCACTCCCACTATGACGTCACGCTGTTACTCCGATTTTAACATCACTTAGCCACTCCCATTTTGACATCACAATGTTACTCTCATTAATAAACCACTTTAATACTCCCATTATGACATCACAATGTCAATCTAATTAATAAACCACTTTAATACTCCCATTATGACATCACAATGTCACTCTCATTAATAATCACTATAGTATTCCCATTATGACATCACTTTCTCACTCCCACTATGACGTAACACTGTTACTCCGATTTTAACATCACTTAGCCACTCCCATTATGACATCACAATGTCACTCTCATTAATAAACCACTTTAATACTTCCATTATGACATCACAATGTCACTCTCATTAATAAACCACTATAGTATTACCATTATGACATCACATTGTCACTCCCACTATGCTTTCACACTGTTACTCCCATTTTAACATCACTTAGCCACTCCCATTATGACATCACAATGTCACTCATTAATAAACCACTATAATACTCCCATTATGACATCACAATGTCACTCTTATTAATAAACCACTTTAGTACTTCCATTATGACATCACATTATCACTCCCATTATTGTGTCACAATGTCACTTTAATTTTAACATCACTTTGCCATTCAATCTCATTAATAAACCACTATAGTATTCCCATTATGACATCACATTCTCACTCCCACTATGACATAGCGCTGTTACTCCGATTTTAACATCACTTAGCCACTCCCATTATGACATCACAATGTCACTCTCATTAATAAACCACTATAGTATTCCCATTATGACATCACATTGTCACTCCCACTATGATGTCACACTGTTACTCCCATTTTAACATCACTTAGCCACTCCCATTATGACATCACAATGTCACTCATTAATAAACCACTATAATACTCCCATTATGACATCACAATGTCACTCTCCTTAATAAAACACTTCAATACTCCCATTATGACATCACAATGTCACTCTTATTAATAAACCACTATAGTATTCCCAATATAACATCACATTGTCACTCTCATTAATTAACCACTATAATACTCCCATTATGACATCACAATGTCACTCTCATTAATAAACCACTATAGTATTCCCATTATGACATCACATTGTCACTCCCACTATGACGTCACACTGTTACTCCGATTTTAACATCACTTAGCCACTCCCATTATGACATCACAATGTCACTCTCATTAATAAACCACTTTAATACTTCCATTATGACATCACAATGTCACTCTCATTAATAAACCACTATAGTATTCCCATTATGACATCACATTGTCACTCCCACTATGATGTCACACTGTTACTCCCATTTTAACATCACTTAGCCACTCCCATTATGACATCACAATGTCACTCATTAATAAACCACTATAATACTCCCATTATGACATCACAATGTCACTCTTATTAATAAACCACTTTAGTACTTCCATTATGACATCACATTATCACTCCCATTATGATGTCACAATGTCACTTTCATTTTAACATCACTTTGCCATTCCCATTATGACATCACAATGTCACTCCCATTTTACCTTAACTTAGCCACTCCCATTATGACATCACAATGTCACTCTCATTAATACACCACTTTGATACTCCCATTGTGACATCACAATGTCACTCTCATTATTAAACCACTATAGTTTTCCCAATATGACATTACATTGTCTTTTCCACTATGACATCACATTGCCACTCCCACTATGACATCACACTGTTACTCCCATTTTAACATTACTTAGCCACTCCCATTATGACATCACAATGTCACTCATTAATAAACCACTTTAATAGAAAAATTATGACATCACAATGTCACTCTTATTAATAAACCACTTTAGTACTTCCATTATGACATCACATTATCACTCCCATTATAATGTCACAATGTCACTTTAACTTTAACATCACTTTGCCATTCCCATTATGACATCACAATGTCACTTCCATTTTACCCTCACTTAGCCACTCCCATTATGACATCACAATGCCACTCTCATTAACCAAAACACTGTAGTACTCACATTATGACATCACAATGTCACTTTCATTAATAAACCACTTTAATACTCTTATTATGACATCACAATGTCTATCTCAATAATAAATTAATATAGTATTCCCATTATGACATCACATTGTCACTCCTACTATGATGTCACACTGTAATTCCCATATTAACATCACTTAGCCACTCCCATTATGACATCACAATGTCACTCATTAATAAAACACTTTAATAATCCCATTATGACATCACAATGACACTCTCATTAATAAACCACTATAGTATTCCCATTATGACATCACATTGTCACTCCCACTATGACGTCATGCTGTTACTCCGATTTTAACATCACTTAGCCACTCCCATTATGACATCACAATGTCACTCTCATTAATAAACCACTATAATACTCCCATTATGACATTGTGATGTCATAATGTCACTCTCATTAATAAACCACTATAGTATTCCCATTATGACATCACATTGTCACTCCCACTATGACGTCACGCTGTTACTCCGATTTTAACATCACTTAGCCACTTCCATTAGGACATCACAATGTCACTCTCATTAATAAACCACTTTAATACTCCAATTATGACTTCACAATGTCACTTTCATTAATAAACCACTTTAATACTCCCATTATGACATCACAATGTCAATCTAATTAATAAACCACTTTAATACTCCCATTATGACATCACAATGTCACTCTCATTAATAAACCATCATAGTATTCCCATTATGACATCAAATTCTCACTCCCATTTTGACATCACAATGTCACTCTCATTAATAAACCACTTTAATACTTCCATTATGACATCACAATGTCAATCTAATTAATAAACCACTTTAAAACTCCCATTATGACATCACAATGTCACTCTCATTAATAAACCACTATAGTATTCCCATTATGACATCACATTCTCACTCCCACTATGACGTAGCGCTGTTACTCCGATTTTAACATCACTTAGCCACTCCCATTATGACATCACAATGTAACTCTCATTAATAAACCACTTTAATACTTCCATTATGACATCACAATGTCACTCTCATTAATAAACCACTATAGTATTCCCATTATGACATCACATTCTCACTCCCACTATGACGTAGCGCTGTTACTCCGATTTTAACATCACTTAGCCACTCCCATTATGACATCACAATGTCACTCTCATTAATAAACCACTTTAATACTTCCATTATGACATCAAAATATCACTCTCATTAATAAACCACTATAGTATTCCCATTATGACATCACATTGTCACTTTCATTAATTAACCACTATAATACTCCCATTATGACATCACAATATCACTCTCATTAATAAACCACTATATTATTCCCATTATGACATCACATTGTCACTCCCACTATGACGTCACGCTGTTACTCCGATTTTAACATCACTTAGCCACTCCTATTTTGACATCACAATGTTACTCTCATTAATAAACCACTTTAATACTTCCATTATGACATCACAATGTCAATCTAATTAATAAACCACTTTAATACTCCCATTATGACATCACAATGTCACTCTCATTAATAATCACTATAGTATTCACATTATGACATCACTTTCTCACTCCCACTATGACGTAACACTGTTACTCCGATTTTAACATCACTTAGCCACTCCCATTATGACATCACAATGTCACTCTCATTAATAAACCACTTTAATACTTCCATTATGACATCACAATGTCACTCTCATTAATAAACCACTATAGTATTCCCATTATGACATCACATTGTCACTCCCACTATGCTTTCACACTGTTACTCCCATTTTAACATCACTTAGCCACTCCCATTATGACATCACAATGTCACTCATTAATAAACCACTATAATACTCCCATTATGACATCACAATGTCACTCTTATTTATAAACCACTTTAGTACTTCCATTATGACATCACATTATCACTCCCATTATGGTGTCACAATGACACTTTAATTTTAACATCACTTTGCCATTCAATCTCATTAATAAACCACTATAGTATTCCCATTATGACATCACATTCTCACTCCCACTATGACATAGCGCTGTTACTCCGATTTTAACATCACTTAGCCACTCCCATTATGACATCACAATGTCACTCTCATTAATAAACCACTATAGTATTCCCATTATGACATCACATTGTCACTCCCACTATGATGTCACACTGTTACTCCCATTTTAACATCACTTAGCCACTCCCATTATGACATCACAATGTCACTCATTAATAAACCACTATAATACTCCCATTATGACATCACAATGTCTCTCTCATTAATAAAACACTTCAATACTCCCATTATGACATCACAATGTCACTCTCATTAATAAACTACTATAGTATTACCATTATGACATCACATTGTCACTCCCACTATGATGTCACACTGTTACTCCCATTTTAACATCACTTAGCCACTCCCATTATGACATCACAATGTCACTCATTAATAAACCACTATAATACTCCCATTATGACATCACAATGTCACTCTCATTAATAAAACACTTCAATACTCCCATTATGACATCACAATGTCACTCTTATTAATAAACCACTATAGTATTCCCATTATGAGATCACATTGTCACTCTCATTAATTAACCACTATAATACTCCCATTATGACATCACAATGTCACTCTCATTAATAAACCACTATAGTATTCCCATTATGACATCACATTGTCACTCCCACTATGATGTCACACTGTTACTCCGATTTTAACATCACTTAGCCACTCCCATTATGACATCACAATGTCACTCTCATTAATAAACCACTTTAATACTCCCATTATGACATCACAATGTCACTCTCATTAATAATCACTATAGTATTCCCATTATGACATCACATTCTCACTCCCACTATGAGGTAACGCTGTTACTCCCATTTTAACATCACTTAGCCACTCCCATTATGACATCACAATGTCACTCATTAATAAACCACTATAATACTCCCATTATGACATCACAATGTCACTCTTATTAATAAACCACTTTAGTACTTCCATTATGACATCACATTATCACTCCTATTATGATGTCACAATGTCACTTTAATTTTAACATCACTTTGCCATTCCCATTATGACATCACAATGTCACTCCCATTTTACCTTCACTTAGCCACTCCCATTATGACATCACAATGTCACTCATTAATAAACCACTTTGATACTCCCATTGTGACATCACAATGTCACTCTCATTATTAAACCACTATTGTTTTCCCATTATGACATTACATTGTCTTTCCCACTATGACATCACATTGCCACTCCGACTATGACTTCACACTGTTAATCCCATTTTAACATTACTTAGCCACTCCCATTATGACATCACAATGTCACTCATTAATAAACCACTTTAATACAAAAATTATGATATCACAATGTCACTCTTATTAATAAACCACTTTAGTACTTCCATTATGACATCACATTATCACTCCCATTAAAATGTCACAATGTTAATTTAATTTTAACATCACTTTGCCATTCCCATTATGACATCACAATGTCATTCGCATTTTACCCTCACTTAGCCACTCCCATTATGACATCACAATGCCTCTCTTATTAACCAAAACACTGTAGTACTCACATTATGACATCACAATGTCACTTTCATTAATAAACCACTTTAATACTCTTATTATGACATCACAATGTCTATCTCAATAATAAATTAATATAGTATTCCAAATATGACATCACATTGTCACTCCCACTATGATGTCACACTGTTACTCCCATATTAACATCACAGCCACTCCCATTATGACATCACAATGTCACTCATTAATAAACCACTTTAATACTCCCATTATGACATCACAATGTCACTCTCATTAATAAACCACTATAGTATTCCCATTATGACATCACATTGTCACTCCCACTATGACGTCACGCTGTTACTCCGATTTTAACATCACTTTGCCACTCCCATTATGACATCACAATGTCACTCTCATTAATAAACCACTATAATACTCCCATTATGACATCACAATGTCACTCTCATTAATAAACCACTATAGTATTCCCATTATGACATCACATTGTCACTCCCACTATGACGTCACGCTGTTACTCCGATTTTAACATCACTTAGCCACTCCCATTTTGACATCACAATGTCACTCTCATTAATAAACCACTTTAATACTCCCATTATGACATCACAATGTCAATCTAATTAATAAACCACTTTATTACTCCCATTATGACATCACAATGTCACTCTCATTAATAAACCACTATAGTATTCCCATTATGACATCACATTCTCACTCCCATTTTGACATCACAATGTCACTCTCATTAATAAACCACTTTAATACTCCCATTATGACATCACAATGTCAATCTAATTAATAAACCACTTTAATACTCCCATTATGACATCACAATGTCACTCTCATTAATAAACCACTATAGTATTCCCATTATGACATCACATTCTCACTCCCACTATGACGTAGCGCTGTTACTCCGATTTTAACATCACTTAGCCACTCCCATTATGACATCACAATGTCATTCTCATTAATAAACCACTTTAATACTTCCATTATGACATCACAATGTCACTCTCATTAATAAACCACTATAGTATTCCCATTATGACATCACATTCTCACTCCCACTATGACATAGCGCTGTTACTCCGATTTTAACATCACTTAGCCACTCCCATTATGACATAACAATGTCACTCTCATTAATAAACCACTTTAATACTTCCATTATGACATCAAAATATCACTCTCATTAATAAACCACTATAGTATTCCCATTATGACATCACATTGTCACGCCCACTATGATGTCACACTGTTACTCCCATTTTAACATCACTTAGCCACTCCCATTATGACATCACAATGTCACTCATTAATAAACCACTATAATACTCCCATTATGACATCACAATGTCACTCTCATTAATAAAACACTTCTATACTCCCATTATGACATCACAATGTCACTCTTATTAATAAACCACTATAGTATTCCCATTATGACATCACATTGTCACTTTCATTAATTAACCACTATAATACTCCTATTATGACATCACAATGTCAATCTAATTAATAAACCATTTTAATACTCCCATTATGACATCACAATGTCACTCTCATGAATAAACCACTTTAATACTTCCATTATGACATCACAATGTCACTCTCATTAATAAACCACTATAGTATTCCCATTATGACATCACATTGTCACTCCCACTATGCTTTCACACTGTTACTCCCATTTTAACATCACTTAGCCACTCCCATTATGACATCACAATGTCACTCATTAATAAACCACTATAATACTCCCATTATGACATCACAATGTCACTCTTATTAATAAACCACTTTAGTACTTCCATTATGACATCACATTATCACTCCCATTATGGTGTCACAATGTCACTTTAATTTTAACATCACTTTGCCATTCAATCTCATTAATAAACCACTATAGTATTCCCATTATGACATCACATTCTCACTCCCACTATGACATAGCGCTGTTACTCCGATTTTAACATCACTTAGCCACTCCCATTATGACATCACAATGTCACTCTCATTAATAAACCACTATAATACTCCCATTATGACATCACAATGTCACTCTCCTAATAAAACACTTCAATACTCCCATTATGACATCACAATGTCACTCTTATTAATAAACCACTATAGTATTCCCAATATAACATCACATTGTCACTCTCATTAATTAACCACTATAATACTCCCATTATGACATCACAATGTCACTCTCATTAATAAACCACTATAGTATTCCCATTATGACATCACATTGTCACTCCCACTATGACGTCACACTGTTACTCCGATTTTAACATCACTTAGCCACTCCCATTATGACATCACAATGTCACTCTCATTAATAAACCACTATAGTATTCCCATTATGACATCACATTGTCACTCCCACTATGATGTCACACTGTTACTCCCATTTTAACATCACTTAGCCACTCCCATTATGACATCACAATGTCACTCATTAATAAACCACTATAATACTCCCATTATGACATCACAATGTCACTCTTATTAATAAACCACTTTAGTACTTCCATTATGACATCACATTATCACTCCCATTATGATGTCACAATGTCACTTTCATTTTAACATCACTTTGCCATTCCCATTATGACATCACAATGTCACTCCCATTTTACCTTAACTTAGCCACTCCCATTATGACATCACAATGTCACTCTTATTAATAAACCACTTTAGTACTTCCTTTATGACATCACATTATCACTCCTATTATGATGTCACAATGTCACTTTAATTTTAACATCACTTTGCCATTCCCATTATGACATCACAATGTCACTCCCATTTTACCTTCACTTAGCCACTCCCATTATGACATCACAATGTCACTCATTAATAAACCACTTTGATACTCCCATTGTGACATCACAATGTCACTCTCATTATTAAACCACTATTGTTTTCCCATTATGACATTACATTGTCTTTCCCACTATGACATCACATTGCCACTCCGACTATGACTTCACACTGTTAATCCCATTTTAACATTACTTAGCCACTCCCATTATGACATCACAATGTCACTCATTAATAAACCACTTTAATACAAAAATTATGATATCACAATGTCACTCTTATTAATAAACCACTTTAGTACTTCCATTATGACATCACATTATCACTCCCATTAAAATGTCACAATGTTAATTTAATTTTAACATCACTTTGCCATTCCCATTATGACATCACAATGTCATTCGCATTTTACCCTCACTTAGCCACTCCCATTATGACATCACAATGCCTCTCTTATTAACCAAAACACTGTAGTACTCACATTATGACATCACAATGTCACTTTCATTAATAAACCACTTTAATACTCTTATTATGACATCACAATGTCTATCTCAATAATAAATTAATATAGTATTCCAAATATGACATCACATTGTCACTCCCACTATGATGTCACACTGTTACTCCCATATTAACATCACAGCCACTCCCATTATGACATCACAATGTCACTCATTAATAAACCACTTTAATACTCCCATTATGACATCACAATGTCACTCTCATTAATAAACCACTATAGTATTCCCATTATGACATCACATTGTCACTCCCACTATGATGTCACGCTGTTACTCCGATTTTAACATCACTTTGCCACTCCCATTATGACATCACAATGTCACTCTCATTAATAAACCACTATAATACTCCCATTATGACATCACAATGTCACTCTCATTAATAAACCACTATAGTATTCCCATTATGACATCACATTGTCACTCCCACTATGACGTCACGCTGTTACTCCGATTTTAACATCACTTAGCCACTCCCATTTTGACATCACAATGTCACTCTCATTAATAAACCACTTTAATACTCCCATTATGACATCACAATGTCAATCTAATTAATAAACCACTTTATTACTCCCATTATGACATCACAATGTCACTCTCATTAATAAACCACTATAGTATTCCCATTATGACATCACATTCTCACTCCCATTTTGACATCACAATGTCACTCTCATTAATAAACCACTTTAATACTCCCATTATGACATCACAATGTCAATCTAATTAATAAACCACTTTAATACTCCCATTATGACATCACAATGTCACTCTCATTAATAAACCACTATAGTATTCCCATTATGACATCACATTCTCACTCCCACTATGACGTAGCGCTGTTACTCCGATTTTAACATCACTTAGCCACTCCCATTATGACATCACAATGTCATTCTCATTAATAAACCACTTTAATACTTCCATTATGACATCACAATGTCACTCTCATTAATAAACCACTATAGTATTCCCATTATGACATCACATTCTCACTCCCACTATGACATAGCGCTGTTACTCCGATTTTAACATCACTTAGCCACTCCCATTATGACATAACAATGTCACTCTCATTAATAAACCACTTTAATACTTCCATTATGACATCAAAATATCACTCTCATTAATAAACCACTATAGTATTCCCATTATGACATCACATTGTCACGCCCACTATGATGTCACACTGTTACTCCCATTTTAACATCACTTAGCCACTCCCATTATGACATCACAATGTCACTCATTAATAAACCACTATAATACTCCCATTATGACATCACAATGTCACTCTCATTAATAAAACACTTCTATACTCCCATTATGACATCACAATGTCACTCTTATTAATAAACCACTATAGTATTCCCATTATGACATCACATTGTCACTTTCATTAATTAACCACTATAATACTCCTATTATGACATCACAATGTCAATCTAATTAATAAACCATTTTAATACTCCCATTATGACATCACAATGTCACTCTCATGAATAAACCACTTTAATACTTCCATTATGACATCACAATGTCACTCTCATTAATAAACCACTATAGTATTCCCATTATGACATCACATTGTCACTCCCACTATGCTTTCACACTGTTACTCCCATTTTAACATCACTTAGCCACTCCCATTATGACATCACAATGTCACTCATTAATAAACCACTATAATACTCCCATTATGACATCACAATGTCACTCTTATTAATAAACCACTTTAGTACTTCCATTATGACATCACATTATCACTCCCATTATGGTGTCACAATGTCACTTTAATTTTAACATCACTTTGCCATTCAATCTCATTAATAAACCACTATAGTATTCCCATTATGACATCACATTCTCACTCCCACTATGACATAGCGCTGTTACTCCGATTTTAACATCACTTAGCCACTCCCATTATGACATCACAATGTCACTCTCATTAATAAACCACTATAGTATTCCCATTATGACATCACATTGTCACTCCCACTATGATGTCACACTGTTACTCCCATTTTAACATCACTTAGCCACTCCCATTATGACATCACAATGTCACTCATTAATAAACCACTATAATACTCCCATTATGACATCACAATGTCACTCTCCTAATAAAACACTTCAATACTCCCATTATGACATCACAATGTCACTCTTATTAATAAACCACTATAGTATTCCCAATATAACATCACATTGTCACTCTCATTAATTAACCACTATAATACTCCCATTATGACATCACAATGTCACTCTCATTAATAAACCACTATAGTATTCCCATTATGACATCACATTGTCACTCCCACTATGACGTCACACTGTTACTCCGATTTTAACATCACTTAGCCACTCCCATTATGACATCACAATGTCACTCTCATTAATAAACCACTATAGTATTCCCATTATGACATCACATTGTCACTCCCACTATGATGTCACACTGTTACTCCCATTTTAACATCACTTAGCCACTCCCATTATGACATCACAATGTCACTCATTAATAAACCACTATAATACTCCCATTATGACATCACAATGTCACTCTTATTAATAAACCACTTTAGTACTTCCATTATGACATCACATTATCACTCCCATTATGATGTCACAATGTCACTTTCATTTTAACATCACTTTGCCATTCCCATTATGACATCACAATGTCACTCCCATTTTACCTTAACTTAGCCACTCCCATTATGACATCACAATGTCACTCTCATTAATAAACCACTTTGATACTCCCATTGTGACATCACAATGTCACTCTCATTATTAAACCACTATAGTTTTACCAATATGACATTACATTGTCTTTCCCACTATGACATCACATTGCCACTGCCACTATGACGTCACACTGTTACTCCCATTTTAACATTACTTAGCCACTCCCATTATGACATCACAATGTCACTCATTAATAAACCACTTTAATAGAAAAATTATGACATCACAATGTCACTCTTATTAATAAACCACTTTAGTACTTCCATTATGACATCACATTATCACTCCCATTATAATGTCACAATGTCACTTTAACTTTAACATCACTTTGCCATTCCCATTATGACATCACAATGTCACTCCCATTTTACCCTCACTTAGCCACTCCCATTATGACATCACAATGCCACTCTCATTAACCAAAACACTGTAGTACTCACATTATGACATCACAATGTCACTTTCATTAATAAACCACTTTAATACTCTTATTATGACATCACAATGTCTATCTCAATAATAAATTAATATAGTATTCCCATTATGACATCACATTGTCACTCCTACTATGATGTCACACTGTAATTCCCATATTAACATCACTTAGCCACTCCCATTATGACATCACAATGTCACTCATTAATAAACCACTTTAATAATCCCATTATGACATCACAATGACACTCTCATTAATAAACCACTATAGTATTCCCATTATGACATCACATTGTCACTCCCACTATGACATCACGCTGTTACTCCGATTTTAACATCACTTAGCCACTCCCATTATGACATCACAATGTCACTCTCATTAATAAACCACTATAATACTCCCATTATGACATTGTGATGTCATAATGTCACTCTCATTAATAAACCACTATAGTATTCCCATTATGACATCACATTGTCACTCCCACTATGACGTCACACTGTTACTCCGATTTTAACATCACTTAGCCACTTCCATTAGGACATCACAATGTCACTCTCATTAATAAACCACTTTAATACTCCAATTATGACATCACAATGTCACTTTCATTAATAAACCACTTTAATACTCCCATTATGACATCACAATGTCAATCTAATTAATAAACCACTTTAATACTCCCATTATGACATCACAATGTCACTCTCATTAATAAACCATCATAGTATTCCCATTATGACATCAAATTCTCACTCCCATTTTGACATCACAATGTCACTCTCATTAATAAACCACTTTAATACTCCCATTATGACATCACAATGTCAATCTAATTAATAAACCACTTTAATACTCCCATTATGACATCACAATGTCACTCTCATTAATAAACCACTATAGTATTCCCATTATGACATCACATTCTCACTCCCACTATGACGTAGCGCTGTTACTCCGATTTTAACATCACTTAGCCACACCCATTATGACATCACAATGTAACTCTCATTAATAAACCACTTTAATACTTCCATTATGACATCACAATGTCACTCTCATTAATAAACCACTATAGTATTCCCATTATGACATCACATTCTCACTCCCACTATGACGTAGCGCTGTTACTCCGATTTTAACATCACTTAGCCACTCCCATTATGACATCACAATGTCACTCTCATTAATAAACCACTTTAATACTTCCATTATGACATCAAAATATCACTCTCATTAATAAACCACTTTAGTATTCCCATTATGACATCACATTGTCACGCCCACTATGATGTCACACTGTTACTCCCATTTTAACATCACTTAGCCACTCCCATTATGACATCACAATGTCACTCATTAATAAACCACTATAATACTCCCATTATGACATCACAATGTCACTCTCATTAATAAAACACTTCAATACTCCCATTATGACATCACAATGTCACTCTTATTAATAAACCACTATAGTATTCCCATTATGACATCACATTGTCACTTTCATTAATTAACCACTATAATACTCCCATTATGACATCACAATGTCACTCTCATTAATAAACCACTACATTATTCCCATTATGACATCACATTGTCACTCCCACTATGACGTCACGCTGTTACTCCGATTTTAACATCACTTAGCCACTCCCATTTTGACATCACAATGTTACTCTCATTAATAAACCACTTTAATACTCCCATTATGACATCACAATGTCAATCTAATTAATAAACCACTTTAATACTCCCATTATGACATCACAATGTCACTCTCATTAATAATCACTATAGTATTCCCATTATGACATCACTTTCTCACTCCCACTATGACGTAACACTGTTACTCCGATTTTAACATCACTTAGCCACTCCCATTATGACATCACAATGTCACTCTCATTAATAAACCACTTTAATACTTCCATTATGACATCACAATGTCACTCTCATTAATAAACCACTATAGTATTCCCATTATGACATCACATTGTCACTCCCACTATGCTTTCACACTGTTACTCCCATTTTAACATCACTTAGCCACTCCCATTATGACATCACAATGTCACTCATTAATAAACCACTATAATACTCCCATTATGACATCACAATGTCACTCTTATTAATAAACCACTTTAGTACTTCCATTATGACATCACATTATCACTCCCATTATGGTGTCACAATGTCACTTTAATTTTAACATCACTTTGCCATTCAATCTCATTAATAAACCACTATAGTATTCCCATTATGACATCACATTCTCACTCCCACTATGACATAGCGCTGTTACTCCGATTTTAACATCACTTAGCCACTCCCATTATGACATCACAATGTCACTCTCATTAATAAACCACTATAGTATTTCCATTATGACATCACATTGTCACTCCCACTATGATGTCACACTGTTACTCCCATTTTAACATCACTTAGCCACTCCCATTATGACATCACAATGTCACTCGTTAATAAACCACTATAATACTCCCATTATGACATCACAATGTCACTCTCATGAATAAAACACTTCAATACTCCCATTATAACATCACAATGTCACTCTTATTAATAAACCACTATAGTATTCCCATTATAACATCACATTGTCACTCTCATTAATTAACCACTATAATACTCCCATTATGACATCACAATGTCACTCTCATTAATAAACCACTATAGTATTCCCATTATGACATCACATTGTCACTCCCACTATGACGTCACACTGTTACTCCGATTTTAACATCACTTAGCCACTCCCATTATGACATCACAATGTCACTCTCATTAATAAACCACTTTAATACTTCCATTATGACATCACAATGTCACTCTCATTAATAAACCACTATAGTATTCCCATTATGACATCACATTGTCACTCCCACTATGATGTCACACTGTTACTCCCATTTTAACATCACTTAGCCACTCCCATTATGACATCACAATGTCACTCATTAATAAACCACTATAATACTCCCATTATGACATCACAATGTCACTCTATTAATAAACCACTTTAGTACTTCCATTATGACATCACATTATCACTCCCATTATGATGTCACAATGTCACTTTCATTTTAACATCACTTTGCCATTCCCATTATGACATCACAATGTCACTCCCATTTTACCTTAACTTAGCCACTCCCATTATGACATCACAATGTCACTCTCATTAATAAATCACTTTGATACTCCCATTGTGACATCACAATGTCACTCTCATTATTAAACCACTATAGTTTTCCCAATATGACATTACATTGTCTTTCCCACTATGACATCACATTGCCACTCCCACTATAACGTCACACTGTTACTCCGATTTTAACATTACTTAGCCACTCCCATTATGACATCACAATGTCACTCATTAATAAACCACTTTAATAGAAAAATTATGACATCACAATGTCACTCTTATTAATAAACCACTTTAGTACTTCCATTATGACATCACATTATCACTCCCATTATAATGTCACAATGTCACTTTAACTTTAACATCACTTTGCCATTCCCATTATGACATCACAATGTCACTCCCATTTTACCCTCACTTAGCCACTCCCATTATGACATCACAATGCCACTCTCATTAACCAAAACACTGTAGTACTCACATTATGACATCACAATGTCACTTTCATTAATAAACCACTTTAATACTCTTATTATGACATCACAATGTCTATCTCAATAATAAATTAATATAGTATTCCCATTATGACATCACATTGTCACTCCTACTATGATGTCACACTGTTACTCCCATATTAACATCACTTAGCCACTCCCATTATGACATCACAATGTCACTCATTAATAAACCACTTTAATAATCCCATTATGACATCACAATGACACTCTCATTAATAAACCACTATAGTATTCCCATTATGACATCACATTGTCACTCCCACTATGACGTCACGCTGTTACTCCGATTTTAACATCACTTATCCACTCCCATTATGACATCACAATGTCACTCTCATTAATAAACCACTATAATACTCCCATTATGACATCACAATGTCACTCTCATTAATAAACCACTATAGTATTTCCATTATGACATCACATTGTCACTCCCACTATGACGTCACGCTGTTACTCCAATTTTAACATCACTTAGCCACTTCCATTAGGACATCACAATGTCACTCTCATTAATAAACCACTTTAATACTCCAATTATGACATCACAATGTCACTTTCATTAATAAACCACTTTAATACTCCCATTATGACATCACAATGTCAATTTAATTAATAAACCACTTTAATACTCCCATTATGACATCACAATGTCAATCTCATTAATAAACCACTATAGTATTCCAATTATGACATCACATTGTCACTCCCACTATGACGTCACGCTGTTACTCCGATTTTAACATCACTTAGCCACTCCCATTTTGACATCACAATGTCACTCTCATTAATAAACCACTTTAATACTCCCATTATGACATCACAATGTCAATCTAATTAATAAACCACTTTAATACTCCCATTATGACATCACATTGTCACTCTCATTAATAATCACTATAGTATTCCCATTATGACATCACATTCTCACTCCCACTATGACGTAACACTGTTACTCCGATTTTAACATCACTTAGCCACTCCCATTATGACATCACAATGTCACTCTCATTAATAAACCACTTTAATACTTCCATTATGACATCACAATGTCACTCTCATTAATAAACTACTATAGTATTACCATTATGACATCACATTGTCACTCCCACTATGATGTCACACTGTTACTCCCATTTTAACATCACTTAGCCACTCCCATTATGACATCACAATGTCACTCATTAATAAACCACTATAATACTCCCATTATGACATCACAATGTCACTCTTATTAATAAACCACTTTAGTACTTCCATTATGACATCACATTATCACTCCCATTATGACATCACAATGTCAATCTAATTAATAAACCTCTTTAATACTCCCATTATGACATCACCATGTCACTCTCATTAATAATCACTATAGTATTCCCATTATGACATCACATTCCCACTCCCACTATGATGTAACGCTGTTACTCCGATTTTAACATCACTTAGCCACTCACATTATGACATCACAATGTAACTCTCATTAATAATCCACTTTAATACTTCCATTATGACATCACATTATCACTCCTATTATGATGTCACAATGTCACTTTAATTTTAACATCACTTTGCCATTCCCATTTTAACATCACTTAGCCACTCCCATTTTGACATCACAATGTCACTCTCATTATGATGTCACAATGTCACTTTCATTTTAACATCACTTTGCCATTCCCATTATGACATCACAATGTCACTCCCATTTTACCTTCACTTAGCCACTCCCATTATGACATCACAATGTCACTCTCATTAATAAACCACTTTGATACTCCCATTGTGACATCACAATGTCACTCTCATTATTAAACCACTATAGTTTTCCCATTATGACATTACATTGTCTTTCCCACTATGACATCACATTGCCACTCCCACTATGATGTCACACTGTTACTCCCATTTTAACATTACTTAGCCACTCCCATTATGACATCACAATGTCACTCTTATTAATAAACCACTTTAGTACTTCCATTATGACATCAAATTATCACTCCCATTATAATGTCACAATGGCACTTTAATTTTAACATCACTTTGCCATTCCCATTATGACATCACAATGTCACTCCCATTTTACCCTCACTTAGCCACTCCCATTATGACATCACAATGCCACTCTCATTAACCAAAACACTGTAGTACTCACATTATGACATCACAATGTCACTTTCATTAATAAACCACTTTAATACTCCCATTATGACATCACAATGTCTATCTCAATAATAAATTAATATAGTATTCCCATTATGACATCACATTGTCACTTCCACTATGACGTCACGCTGTTACTCCGATTTTAACAACACTTAGCCACTCCCATTATGACATCACAATGTCACTCTTATTAATAAACCACTATAGTATTCCCATTATGACATCACATTGTCACTCATTAATTAACCACTATAATAATAACATTATGACATCATAATGTCACTCTCATTAATAAACCACTATAGTATTCCCATTATGACATCACATTCTCACTCCCACTATGACGTAGCGCTGTTACTCCGATTTTAACATCACTTAGCCACTCCCATTATGACATCACAATGTCACTCTCATTAATAAACCACTTTAATACTTCCATTATGACATCAAAATATCACTCTCATTAATAAACCACTATAGTATTCCCATTATGACATCACATTGTCACTTTCATTAATTAACCACTATAATACTCCCATTATGACATCACAATATCACTCTCATTAATAAACCACTATATTATTCCCATTATGACATCACATTGTCACTCCCACTATGACGTCACGCTGTTACTCCGATTTTAACATCACTTAGCCACTCCTATTTTGACATCACAATGTTACTCTCATTAATAAACCACTTTAATACTTCCATTATGACATCACAATGTCAATCTAATTAATAAACCACTTTAATACTCCCATTATGACATCACAATGTCACTCTCATTAATAATCACTATAGTATTCACATTATGACATCACTTTCTCACTCCCACTATGACGTAACACTGTTACTCCGATTTTAACATCACTTAGCCACTCCCATTATGACATCACAATGTCACTCTCATTAATAAACCACTTTAATACTTCCATTATGACATCACAATGTCACTCTCATTAATAAACCACTATAGTATTCCCATTATGACATCACATTGTCACTCCCACTATGCTTTCACACTGTTACTCCCATTTTAACATCACTTAGCCACTCCCATTATGACATCACAATGTCACTCATTAATAAACCACTATAATACTCCCATTATGACATCACAATGTCACTCTTATTTATAAACCACTTTAGTACTTCCATTATGACATCACATTATCACTCCCATTATGGTGTCACAATGACACTTTAATTTTAACATCACTTTGCCATTCAATCTCATTAATAAACCACTATAGTATTCCCATTATGACATCACATTCTCACTCCCACTATGACATAGCGCTGTTACTCCGATTTTAACATCACTTAGCCACTCCCATTATGACATCACAATGTCACTCTCATTAATAAACCACTATAGTATTCCCATTATGACATCACATTGTCACTCCCACTATGATGTCACACTGTTACTCCCATTTTAACATCACTTAGCCACTCCCATTATGACATCACAATGTCACTCATTAATAAACCACTATAATACTCCCATTATGACATCACAATGTCTCTCTCATTAATAAAACACTTCAATACTCCCATTATGACATCACAATGTCACTCTCATTAATAAACTACTATAGTATTACCATTATGACATCACATTGTCACTCCCACTATGATGTCACACTGTTACTCCCATTTTAACATCACTTAGCCACTCCCATTATGACATCACAATGTCACTCATTAATAAACCACTATAATACTCCCATTATGACATCACAATGTCACTCTCATTAATAAAACACTTCAATACTCCCATTATGACATCACAATGTCACTCTTATTAATAAACCACTATAGTATTCCCATTATGACATCACATTGTCACTCTCATTAATTAACCACTATAATACTCCCATTATGACATCACAATGTCACTCTCATTAATAAACCACTATAGTATTCCCATTATGACATCACAGTGTCACTCCCACTATGATGTCACACTGTTACTCCGATTTTAACATCACTTAGCCACTCCCATTATGACATCACAATGTCACTCTCATTAATAAACCACTTTAATACTCCCATTATGACATCACAATGTCACTCTCATTAATAATCACTATAGTATTCCCATTATGACATCACATTCTCACTCCCACTATGAGGTAACGCTGTTACTCCCATTTTAACATCACTTAGCCACTCCCATTATGACATCACAATGTCACTCATTAATAAACCACTATAATACTCCCATTATGACATCACAATGTCACTCTTATTAATAAACCACTTTAGTACTTCCATTATGACATCACATTATCACTCCTATTATGATGTCACAATGTCACTTTAATTTTAACATCACTTTGCCATTCCCATTATGACATCACAATGTCACTCCCATTTTACCTTCACTTAGCCACTCCCATTATGACATCACAATGTCACTCATTAATAAACCACTTTGATACTCCCATTGTGACATCACAATGTCACTCTCATTATTAAACCACTATTGTTTTCCCATTATGACATTACATTGTCTTTCCCACTATGACATCACATTGCCACTCCGACTATGACTTCACACTGTTAATCCCATTTTAACATTACTTAGCCACTCCCATTATGACATCACAATGTCACTCATTAATAAACCACTTTAATACAAAAATTATGATATCACAATGTCACTCTTATTAATAAACCACTTTAGTACTTCCATTATGACATCACATTATCACTCCCATTAAAATGTCACAATGTTAATTTAATTTTAACATCACTTTGCCATTCCCATTATGACATCACAATGTCATTCGCATTTTACCCTCACTTAGCCACTCCCATTATGACATCACAATGCCTCTCTTATTAACCAAAACACTGTAGTACTCACATTATGACATCACAATGTCACTTTCATTAATAAACCACTTTAATACTCTTATTATGACATCACAATGTCTATCTCAATAATAAATTAATATAGTATTCCAAATATGACATCACATTGTCACTCCCACTATGATGTCACACTGTTACTCCCATATTAACATCACAGCCACTCCCATTATGACATCACAATGTCACTCATTAATAAACCACTTTAATACTCCCATTATGACATCACAATGTCACTCTCATTAATAAACCACTATAGTATTCCCATTATGACATCACATTGTCACTCCCACTATGACGTCACGCTGTTACTCCGATTTTAACATCACTTTGCCACTCCCATTATGACATCACAATGTCACTCTCATTAATAAACCACTATAATACTCCCATTATGACATCACAATGTCACTCTCATTAATAAACCACTATAGTATTCCCATTATGACATCACATTGTCACTCCCACTATGACGTCACGCTGTTACTCCGATTTTAACATCACTTAGCCACTCCCATTTTGACATCACAATGTCACTCTCATTAATAAACCACTTTAATACTCCCATTATGACATCACAATGTCAATCTAATTAATAAACCACTTTATTACTCCCATTATGACATCACAATGTCACTCTCATTAATAAACCACTATAGTATTCCCATTATGACATCACATTCTCACTCCCATTTTGACATCACAATGTCACTCTCATTAATAAACCACTTTAATACTCCCATTATGACATCACAATGTCAATCTAATTAATAAACCACTTTAATACTCCCATTATGACATCACAATGTCACTCTCATTAATAAACCACTATAGTATTCCCATTATGACATCACATTCTCACTCCCACTATGACGTAGCGCTGTTACTCCGATTTTAACATCACTTAGCCACTCCCATTATGACATCACAATGTCATTCTCATTAATAAACCACTTTAATACTTCCATTATGACATCACAATGTCACTCTCATTAATAAACCACTATAGTATTCCCATTATGACATCACATTCTCACTCCCACTATGACATAGCGCTGTTACTCCGATTTTAACATCACTTAGCCACTCCCATTATGACATAACAATGTCACTCTCATTAATAAACCACTTTAATACTTCCATTATGACATCAAAATATCACTCTCATTAATAAACCACTATAGTATTCCCATTATGACATCACATTGTCACGCCCACTATGATGTCACACTGTTACTCCCATTTTAACATCACTTAGCCACTCCCATTATGACATCACAATGTCACTCATTAATAAACCACTATAATACTCCCATTATGACATCACAATGTCACTCTCATTAATAAAACACTTCTATACTCCCATTATGACATCACAATGTCACTCTTATTAATAAACCACTATAGTATTCCCATTATGACATCACATTGTCACTTTCATTAATTAACCACTATAATACTCCCATTATGACATCACAATGTCAATCTAATTAATAAACCACTTTAATACTCCCATTATGACATCACAATGTCACTCTCATGAATAAACCACTTTAATACTTCCATTATGACATCACAATGTCACTCTCATTAATAAACCACTATAGTATTCCCATTATGACATCACATTCTCACTCCCACTATGACATAGCGCTGTTACTCCGATTTTAACATCACTTAGCCACTCCCATTATGACATAACAATGTCACTCTCATTAATAAACCACTTTAATACTTCCATTATGACATCAAAATATCACTCTCATTAATAAACCACTATAGTATTCCCATTATGACATCACATTGTCACGCCCACTATGATGTCACACTGTTACTCCCATTTTAACATCACTTAGCCACTCCCATTATGACATCACAATGTCACTCATTAATAAACCACTATAATACTCCCATTATGACATCACAATGTCACTCTCATTAATAAAACACTTCTATACTCCCATTATGACATCACAATGTCACTCTTATTAATAAACCACTATAGTATTCCCATTATGACATCACATTGTCACTTTCATTAATTAACCACTATAATACTCCCATTATGACATCACAATGTCAATCTAATTAATAAACCACTTTAATACTCCCATTATGACATCACAATGTCACTCTCATGAATAAACCACTTTAATACTTCCATTATGACATCACAATGTCACTCTCATTAATAAACCACTATAGTATTCCCATTATGACATCACATTGTCACTCCCACTATGCTTTCACACTGTTACTCCCATTTTAACATCACTTAGCCACTCCCATTATGACATCACAATGTCACTCATTAATAAACCACTATAATACTCCCATTATGACATCACAATGTCACTCTTATTAATAAACCACTTTAGTACTTCCATTATGACATCACATTATCACTCCCATTATGGTGTCACAATGTCACTTTAATTTTAACATCACTTTGCCATTCAATCTCATTAATAAACCACTATAGTATTCCCATTATGACATCACATTCTCACTCCCACTATGACATAGCGCTGTTACTCCGATTTTAACATCACTTAGCCACTCCCATTATGACATCACAATGTCACTCTCATTAATAAACCACTATAGTATTCCCATTATGACATCACATTGTCACTCCCACTATGATGTCACACTGTTACTCCCATTTTAACATCACTTAGCCACTCCCATTATGACATCACAATGTCACTCATTAATAAACCACTATAATACTCCCATTATGACATCACAATGTCACTCTCCTAATAAAACACTTCAATACTCCCATTATGACATCACAATGTCACTCTTATTAATAAACCACTATAGTATTCCCAATATAACATCACATTGTCACTCTCATTAATTAACCACTATAATACTCCCATTATGACATCACAATGTCACTCTCATTAATAAACCACTATAGTATTCCCATTATGACATCACATTGTCACTCCCACTATGACGTCACACTGTTACTCCGATTTTAACATCACTTAGCCACTCCCATTATGACATCACAATGTCACTCTCATTAATAAACCACTATAGTATTCCCATTATGACATCACATTGTCACTCCCACTATGATGTCACACTGTTACTCCCATTTTAACATCACTTAGCCACTCCCATTATGACATCACAATGTCACTCATTAATAAACCACTATAATACTCCCATTATGACATCACAATGTCACTCTTATTAATAAACCACTTTAGTACTTCCATTATGACATCACATTATCACTCCCATTATGATGTCACAATGTCACTTTCATTTTAACATCACTTTGCCATTCCCATTATGACATCACAATGTCACTCCCATTTTACCTTAACTTAGCCACTCCCATTATGACATCACAATGTCACTCTCATTAATAAACCACTTTGATACTCCCATTGTGACATCACAATGTCACTCTCATTATTAAACCACTATAGTTTTACCAATATGACATTACATTGTCTTTCCCACTATGACATCACATTGCCACTCCCACTATGACGTCACACTGTTACTCCCATTTTAACATTACTTAGCCACTCCCATTATGACATCACAATGTCAATCATTAATAAACCACTTTAATAGAAAAATTATGACATCACAATGTCACTCTTATTAATAAACCACTTTAGTACTTCCATTATGACATCACATTATCACTCCCATTATAATGTCACAATGTCACTTTAACTTTAACATCACTTTGCCATTCCCATTATGACATCACAATGTCACTCCCATTTTACCCTCACTTAGCCACTCCCATTATGACATCACAATGCCACTCTCATTAACCAAAACACTGTAGTACTCACATTATGACATCACAATGTCACTTTCATTAATAAACCACTTTAATACTCTTATTATGACATCACAATGTCTATCTCAATAATAAATTAATATAGTATTCCCATTATGACATCACATTGTCACTCCTACTATGATGTCACACTGTAATTCCCATATTAACATCACTTAGCCACTCCCATTATGACATCACAATGTCACTCATTAATAAACCACTTTAATAATCCCATTATGACATCACAATGACACTCTCATTAATAAACCACTATAGTATTCCCATTATGACATCACATTGTCACTCCCACTATGACATCACGCTGTTACTCCGATTTTAACATCACTTAGCCACTCCCATTATGACATCACAATGTCACTCTCATTAATAAACCACTATAATACTCCCATTATGACATTGTGATGTCATAATGTCACTCTCATTAATAAACCACTATAGTATTCCCATTATGACATCACATTGTCACTCCCACTATGACGTCACACTGTTACTCCGATTTTAACATCACTTAGCCACTTCCATTAGGACATCACAATGTCACTCTCATTAATAAACCACTTTAATACTCCAATTATGACATCACAATGTCACTTTCATTAATAAACCACTTTAATACTCCCATTATGACATCACAATGTCAATCTAATTAATAAACCACTTTAATACTCCCATTATGACATCACAATGTCACTCTCATTAATAAACCATCATAGTATTCCCATTATGACATCAAATTCTCACTCCCATTTTGACATCACAATGTCACTCTCATTAATAAACCACTTTAATACTCCCATTATGACATCACAATGTCAATCTAATTAATAAACCACTTTAATACTCCCATTATGACATCACAATGTCACTCTCATTAATAAACCACTATAGTATTCCCATTATGACATCACATTCTCACTCCCACTATGACGTAGCGCTGTTACTCCGATTTTAACATCACTTAGCCACACCCATTATGACATCACAATGTAACTCTCATTAATAAACCACTTTAATACTTCCATTATGACATCACAATGTCACTCTCATTAATAAACCACTATAGTATTCCCATTATGACATCACATTCTCACTCCCACTATGACGTAGCGCTGTTACTCCGATTTTAACATCACTTAGCCACTCCCATTATGACATCACAATGTCACTCTCATTAATAAACCACTTTAATACTTCCATTATGACATCAAAATATCACTCTCATTAATAAACCACTTTAGTATTCCCATTATGACATCACATTGTCACGCCCACTATGATGTCACACTGTTACTCCCATTTTAACATCACTTAGCCACTCCCATTATGACATCACAATGTCACTCATTAATAAACCACTATAATACTCCCATTATGACATCACAATGTCACTCTCATTAATAAAACACTTCAATACTCCCATTATGACATCACAATGTCACTCTTATTAATAAACCACTATAGTATTCCCATTATGACATCACATTGTCACTTTCATTAATTAACCACTATAATACTCCCATTATGACATCACAATGTCACTCTCATTAATAAACCACTACATTATTCCCATTATGACATCACATTGTCACTCCCACTATGACGTCACGCTGTTACTCCGATTTTAACATCACTTAGCCACTCCCATTTTGACATCACAATGTTACTCTCATTAATAAACCACTTTAATACTCCCATTATGACATCACAATGTCAATCTAATTAATAAACCACTTTAATACTCCCATTATGACATCACAATGTCACTCTCATTAATAATCACTATAGTATTCCCATTATGACATCACTTTCTCACTCCCACTATGACGTAACACTGTTACTCCGATTTTAACATCACTTAGCCACTCCCATTATGACATCACAATGTCACTCTCATTAATAAACCACTTTAATACTTCCATTATGACATCACAATGTCACTCTCATTAATAAACCACTATAGTATTCCCATTATGACATCACATTGTCACTCCCACTATGCTTTCACACTGTTACTCCCATTTTAACATCACTTAGCCACTCCCATTATGACATCACAATGTCACTCATTAATAAACCACTATAATACTCCCATTATGACATCACAATGTCACTCTTATTAATAAACCACTTTAGTACTTCCATTATGACATCACATTATCACTCCCATTATGGTGTCACAATGTCACTTTAATTTTAACATCACTTTGCCATTCAATCTCATTAATAAACCACTATAGTATTCCCATTATGACATCACATTCTCACTCCCACTATGACATAGCGCTGTTACTCCGATTTTAACATCACTTAGCCACTCCCATTATGACATCACAATGTCACTCTCATTAATAAACCACTATAGTATTCCCATTATGACATCACATTGTCACTCCCACTATGATGTCACACTGTTACTCCCATTTTAACATCACTTAGCCACTCCCATTATGACATCACAATGTCACTCGTTAATAAACCACTATAATACTCCCATTATGACATCACAATGTCACTCTCATGAATAAAACACTTCAATACTCCCATTATAACATCACAAAGTCACTCTTATTAATAAACCACTATAGTATTCCCATTATAACATCACATTGTCACTCTCATTAATTAACCACTATAATACTCCCATTATGACATCACAATGTCACTCTCATTAATAAACCACTATAGTATTCCCATTATGACATCACATTGTCACTCCCACTATGACGTCACACTGTTACTCCGATTTTAACTTCACTTAGCCACTCCCATTATGACATCACAATGTCACTCTCATTAATAAACCACTTTAATACTTCCATTATGACATCACAATGTCACTCTCATTAATAAACCACTATAGTATTCCCATTATGACATCACATTGTCACTCCCACTATGATGTCACACTGTTACTCCCATTTTAACATCACTTAGCCACTCCCATTATGACATCACAATGTCACTCATTAATAAACCACTATAATACTCCCATTATGACATCACAATGTCACTCTATTAATAAACCACTTTAGTACTTCCATTATGACATCACATTATCACTCCCATTATGATGTCACAATGTCACTTTCATTTTAACATCACTTTGCCATTCCCATTATGACATCACAATGTCACTCCCATTTTACCTTAACTTAGCCACTCCCATTATGACATCACAATGTCACTCTCATTAATAAATCACTTTGATACTCCCATTGTGACATCACAATGTCACTCTCATTATTAAACCACTATAGTTTTCCCAATATGACATTACATTGTCTTTCCCACTATGACATCACATTGCCACTCCCACTATGACGTCACACTGTTACTCCGATTTTAACATTACTTAGCCACTCCCATTATGACATCACAATGTCACTCATTAATAAACCACTTTAATAGAAAAATTATGACATCACAATGTCACTCTTATTAATAAACCACTTTAGTACTTCCATTATGACATCACATTATCACTCCCATTATAATGTCACAATGTCACTTTAACTTTAACATCACTTTGCCATTCCCATTATGACATCACAATGTCACTCCCATTTTACCCTCACTTAGCCACTCCCATTATGACATCACAATGCCACTCTCATTAACCAAAACACTGTAGTACTCACATTATGACATCACAATGTCACTTTCATTAATAAACCACTTTAATACTCTTATTATGACATCACAATGTCTATCTCAATAATAAATTAATATAGTATTCCTATTATGACATCACATTGTCACTCCTACTATGATGTCACACTGTTACTCCCATATTAACATCACTTAGCCACTCCCATTATGACATCACAATGTCACTCATTAATAAACCACTTTAATAATCCCATTATGACATCACAATGACACTCTCATTAATAAACCACTATAGTATTCCCATTATGACATCACATTGTCACTCCCACTATGACGTCACGCTGTTACTCCGATTTTAACATCACTTAGCCACTCCCATTATGACATCACAATGTCACTCTCATTAATAAACCACTATAATACTCCCATTATGACATCACAATGTCACTCTCATTAATAAACCACTATAGTATTCCCATTATGACATCACATTGTCACTCCCACTATGACGTCACGCTGTTACTCCAATTTTAACATCACTTAGCCACTTCCATTAGGACATCACAATGTCACTCTCATTAATAAACCACTTTAATACTCCAATTATGACATCACAATGTCACTTTCATTAATAAACCACTTTAATACTCCCATTATGACATCACAATGTCAATTTAATTAATAAACCACTTTAATACTCCCATTATGACATCACAATGTCAATCTCATTAATAAACCACTATAGTATTCCAATTATGACATCACATTGTCACTCCCACTATGACGTCACGCTGTTACTCCGATTTTAACATCACTTAGCCACTCCCATTTTGACATCACAATGTCACTCTCATTAATAAACCACTTTAATACTCCCATTATGACATCACAATGTCAATCTAATTAATAAACCACTTTAATAATCCCATTATGACATCACATTGTCACTCTCATTAATAATCACTATAGTATTCCCATTATGACATCACATTCTCACTCCCACTATGACGTAACACTGTTACTCCGATTTTAACATCACTTAGCCACTCCCATTATGACATCACAATGTCACTCTCATTAATAAACCACTTTAATACTTCCATTATGACATCACAATGTCACTCTCATTAATAAACTACTATAGTATTACCATTATGACATCACATTGTCACTCCCGCTATGATGTCACACTGTTACTCCCATTTTAACATCACTTAGCCACTCCCATTATGACATCACAATGTCACTCATTAATAAACCACTATAATACTCCCATTATGACATCACAATCTCACTCTTATTAATAAACCACTTTAGTACTTCCATTATGACATCACATTATCACTCCCATTATGACATCACAATGTCAATCTAATTAATAAACCTCTTTAATACTCCCATTATGACATCACCATGTCACTCTCATTAATAATCACTATAGTATTCCCATTATGACATCACATTCCCACTCCCACTATGATGTAACGCTGTTACTCCGATTTTAACATCACTTAGCCACTCACATTATGACATCACAATGTAACTCTCATTAATAATCCACTTTAATACTTCCATTATGACATCACATTATCACTCCTATTATGATGTCACAATGTCACTTTAATTTTAACATCACTTTGCCATTCCCATTTTAACATCACTTAGCCACTCCCATTTTGACATCACAATGTCACTCTCATTATGATGTCACAATGTCACTTTCATTTTAACATCACTTTGCCATTCCCATTATGACATCACAATGTCACTCCCATTTTACCTTCACTTAGCCACTCCCATTATGACATCACAATGTCACTCTCATTAATAAACCACTTTGATACTCCCATTGTGACATCACAATGTCACTCTCATTATTAAACCACTATAGTTTTCCCATTATGACATTACATTGTCTTTCCCACTATGACATCACATTGCCACTCCCACTATGATGTCACACTGTTACTCCCATTTTAACATTACTTAGCCACTCCCATTATGACATCACAATGTCACTCTTATTAATAAACCACTTTAGTACTTCCATTATGACATCAAATTATCACTCCCATTATAATGTCACAATGGCACTTTAATTTTAACATCACTTTGCCATTCCCATTATGACATCACAATGTCACTCCCATTTTACCCTCACTTAGCCACTCCCATTATGACATCACAATGCCACTCTCATTAACCAAAACACTGTAGTACTCACATTATGACATCACAATGTCACTTTCATTAATAAACCACTTTAATACTCCCATTATGACATCACAATGTCTATCTCAATAATAAATTAATATAGTATTCCCATTATGACATCACATTGTCACTTCCACTATGACGTCACGCTGTTACTCCGATTTTAACAACACTTAGCCACTCCCATTATGACATCACAATGTCACTCTTATTAATAAACCACTATAGTATTCCCATTATGACATCACATTGTCACTCATTAATTAACCACTATAATAATAACATTATGACATCACAATGTCACTCTCATTAATAAACCACTATAGTATTCCCATTATGACATCACATTGTCACTCCCACTATGACGTCACGCTGTTACTCCAATTTTAACATCACTTAGCCACTCTCATTTTGAGATCACAATGTCACTCTTATTAATAAACCACTTTAATACTTACATTATGACATCACAATGTCAATCTAATTAATAAAAAACTTTAATACTCCCATTATGACATCACAATGTCACTCTCATTAATAATCACTATAGTATTCCCATTATGACATCACATTCTCACTCCCACTATGATGTAACGCTGTTACTCCGATTTTAACATCACTTAGCCACTCCCATTATGACATCACAATGTCACTCTCATTAATAAACCACTTTAATACTTCCATTATGACATCACAATGTCACTCTCATTAATAAACCACTATAGTATTCCCATTATGACTTCACATTGTCACTCCCACTATGATGTAACACTGTTACTCCCATTTTAACATCACTTATCCATCACATTGTCACTCCCACTATGATGTCACACTGTTACTCCGATTTTAACATCACTTAGCCACTCCCATTATGACATCACAATGTCACTCATTAATAAACCACTATAATACTCCCATTATGACATCACAATGTCACTCTTATTAATAAACCACTTTAGTACTTCCATTATGACATCACATTATCACTCCTATTATGATGTCACAATGTCACTTTAATTTTAACATCACTTTGCCATTCCCATTTTAACATCACTTAGCCACACCCGTTTTGACATCACAATGTCACTCTCATTAATAAACCACTTTAATACTCCCATTATGACATCACAATGTCAATCTAATTAATAAACCACTTTAATACTCCCATTATGACATCACAATGTCACTCTCATTAATAATCACTATAGTATTCCCATTATGACATCATATTCTCTCTCCCACTATGACGTAACACTGTTACTCTGATTTTAACATCACTTAGCCACTCCCATTATGACATCACAATGTCACTCTCATTAATAAACCACTTTAATACTTCCATTATGACATCACAATGTCACTCTCATTAATAAACCACTATAGTATTCCCATTATGACATCACATTGTCACTCCCACTATGATGTCACACTGTTACTCCCATTTTAACATCACTTAGCCACTCCCATTATGACATCACAATGTCACTTATTAATAAACTACTATAATACTCCCATTATGACATCACATTGTCACTCTTATTAATAAACCACTTTAGTACTTCCATTATGACATCACATTATCACTCCCATTAAGACATCACAATGTCAATCTAATTAATAAACCACTTTAATACTCCCATTATGACATCACAATGTCACTCTCATTAATAATCACTATAGTATTCCCATTATGACATCACATTCTCACTCCCACTATGACGTAACGCTGTTACTCCGATTTTAACATCACTTAGCCACTCCCATTATGACATCACAATGTAACTCTCATTAATAAACCACTTTAATACTTCCATTATGACATCACAATGTCACTCTCATTAATAAACCACTATAGTATTCCCATTATGACATCATATTGTCACTCCCACTATGATGTTACACTGTTACTCCCATTTTAACATCACTTAGCCACTCCCATTATGACATCACAATGTCACTCATTAATAAACCACTATAATACTCCCATTATGACATCACAATATCACTCTTATTAATAAACCACTTTAGTACTTCCATTATGACATCACATTATCACTCCCATTATGATGTCACAATGTCACTTTCATTTTAACATCACTTTGCCATTCCCATTATGACATCACAATGTCACTCCAATTTTACCTTCACTTAGCCACTCCCATTATGACATCACAATGACACTCTCATTAACCAAAACACTGTAGTACTCACATTATGACATCACAATGTCACTTTCATTAATAAACCACTTTAATACTCTTATTATGACATCACAATGTCTATCTCAATAATAAATTAATATAGTATTCCCATTATGACATCACATTGTCACTCCCACTATGATGTCACACTTACTCCCATATTAACATCACAGCCACTCCCATTATGACATCACAATGTCACTCATTAATAAATCACTTTAATATTCCCATTATGACATCACAATGTCACTCTCATTAATAAACCACTATAGTATTCCCATTATGACATCACATTGTCACTTCCACTATGATGTCACGCTGTTACTCCCATTTTAACATCACTTAGCCACTCCCATTATGACATCACAATGTCACTCATTAATAAACCACTATAATACTCCCATTATGACATCACAATGTCACTCTCATTTATAAACCACTATAGATTTCCCATTATGACATCACATTATCACTCCCACTATGACGTCACGCTGTTACTCCGATTTTAACATCACTTAGCCACTCCCATTTTGACATCACAATGTCACTCTCATTAATAAACCACTTTAATACTCCCATTATGACATCACAATGTCAATCTAATTAATAAACCACTTTAATACTCCCATTATGACATCACAATGTCACTCTCATTAATAAACCACTATAGTATTCCCATTATGACATCACATTCTCACTCCCACTATGATGTCACACTGTTACTCCCATTTTAACATCACTTAGCCACTCCCATTATGACATCACAATGTCACTCATTAATAAACCACTATAATACTCCCATTATGACATCACAATGTCACTCTTATTAATAAACCACTTTAGTACTTCCATTATGACATCACATTATCACTCCCATTATGATGTCACAATGTCACTTTCATTTTAACATCACTTTGCCATTCCCATTATGACATCACAATGTCACTCCCATTTTACCTTAACTTAGCCACTCCCATTATGACATCACAATGTCACTCTCATTAATAAACCACTTTGATACTCCCATTGTGACATCACAATGTCACTCTCATTATTAAACCACTATAGTTTTCCCAATATGACATTACATTGTCTTTCCCACTATGACATCACATTGCCACTCCCACTATGACGTCACACTGTTACTCCCATTTTAACATTACTTAGCCACTCCCATTATGACATCACAATGTCACTCATTAATAAACCACTTTAATACAAAAATTATGACATCACAATGTCACTCTTATTAATAAACCATTTTAGTACTTCCATTATGACATCACATTATCACTCCCATTATAATGTCACAATGTCACTTTAACTTTAACATCACTTTGCCATTCCCATTATGATATCACAATGTCACTCCCATTTTACCCTCACTTAGACACTCCCATTATGACATCACAATGCCACTCATTAATAAACCACTATAGTATTCCCATTATGACATCACATTCTCACTCCCACTATGATGTCACACTGTTACTCCCATTTTAACATCACTTAGCCACTCCCATTATGACATCACAATGTCACTCATTAATAAACCACTATAATACTCCCATTATGACATCACAATGTCACTCTTATTAATAAACCACTTTAGTACTTCCATTATGACATCACATTATCACTCCCATTATGATGTCACAATGTCACTTTCATTTTAACATCACTTTGCCATTCCCATTATGACATCACAATGTCACTCCCATTTTACCTTAACTTAGCCACTCCCATTATGACATCACAATGTCACTCTCATTAATAAACCACTTTGATACTCCCATTGTGACATCACAATGTCACTCTCATTATTAAACCACTATAGTTTTCCCAATATGACATTACATTGTCTTTCCCACTATGACATCACATTGCCACTCCCACTATGACGTCACACTGTTACTCCCATTTTAACATTACTTAGCCACTCCCATTATGACATCACAATGTCACTCATTAATAAACCACTTTAATACAAAAATTATGACATCACAATGTCACTCTTATTAATAAACCACTTTAGTACTTCCATTATGACATCACATTATCACTCCCATTATAATGTCACAATGTCACTTTAACTTTAACATCACTTTGCCATTCCCATTATGACATCACAATGTCACTCCCATTTTACCCTCACTTAGACACTCCCATTATGACATCACAATGCCACTCTCATTAACCAAAACACTGTAGTACTCACATTATGACATCACAATGTCACTTTCATTAATAAACCACTTTAATACTCTTTTTATGACATCACAATGTCTATCTCAATAATAAATTAATATAGTATTCCCATTATGACATCACATTGTCACTCCTACTATGATGTCACACTGTTACTCCCATATTAACATCACTTAGCCACTCCCATTATGACATCACAATGTCACTCATTAATAAACCACTTTAATAATCCCATTATGACATCACAATGACACTCTCATTAATAAACCACTATAGTATTCCCATTATGACATCACATTGTCACTCCCACTATGACGTCACGCTGTTACTCCGATTTTAACATCACTTAGCCACTCCCATTATGACATCACAATGTCACTCTCATTAATAAACCACTATAATACTCCCATTATGACATCACAATGTCACTCTCATTAATAAACCACTATAGTATTCCCATTATGACATCACATTGTCACTCCCACTATGACGTCACGCTGTTACTCCGATTTTAACATCACTTAGCCACTTCCATTAGGACATCACAATGTCACTCTCATTAATAAACCACTTTAATACTCCAATTATGACATCACAATGTCACTTTCATTAATAAACCACTTTAATACTCCCATTATGACATCACAATGTCAATCTAATTAATAAACCACTTTAATACTCCCATTATGACATCACAATGTCAATCTCATTAATAAACCACTATAGTATTCCAATTATGACATCACATTGTCACTCCCACTATGACGTCACGCTGTTACTCCGATTTTAACATCACTTAGCCACTCCCATTTTGACATCACAATGTCACTCTCATTAATAAACCACTTTAATACTCCCATTATGACATCACAATGTCAATCTAATTAATAAACCACTTTAATACTCCCATTATGACATCACATTGTCACTCTCATTAATAATCACTATAGTATTCCCATTATGACATCACATTCTCACTCCCACTATGACGTAACACTGTTACTCAGATTTTAACATCACTTAGCCACTCCCAGTATGACATCACAATGTCACTCTCATTAATAAACCACTTTAATACTTCCATTATGACATCACAATGTCACTCTCATTAATAAACTACTATAGTATTACCATTATGACATCACATTGTCACTCCCACTATGATGTCACACTGTTACTCCCATTTTAACATCACTTAGCCACTCCCATTATGACATCACAATGTCACTCATTAATAAACCACTATAATACTCCCATTATGACATCACAAGGTCACTCTTATTAATAAACCACTTTAGTACTTCCATTATGACATCACATTATCACTCCCATTATGACATCACAATGTCAATCTAATTAATAAACCTCTTTAATACTCCCATTATGACATCACAATGTCACTCTCATTAATAATCACTATAGTATTCCCATTATGACATCACATTCCCACTCCCACTATGATGTAACGCTGTTACTCCGATTTTAACATCACTTAGCCAATCCCATTATGACATCACAATGTAACTCTCATTAATAATCCACTTTAATACTTCCATTATGACATCACATTATCACTCCTATTATGATGTCACAATGTCACTTTAATTTTAACATCACTTTGCCATTCCCATTTTAACATCACTTAGCCACTCCCATTTTGACATCACAATGTCACTCTCATTATGATGTCACAATGTCACTTTCATTTTAACATCACTTTGCCATTCCCATTATGACATCACAATGTCACTCCCATTTTACCTTCACTTAGCCACTCCCATTATGACATCACAATGTCACTCTCATTAATAAACCACTTTGATACTCCCATTGTGACATCACAATGTCACTCTCATTATTAAACCACTATAGTTTTCCCATTATGACATTACATTGTCTTTCCCACTATGACATCACATTGCCACTCCCACTATGATGTCACACTGTTACTCCCATTTTAACATTACTTAGCCACTCCCATTATGACATCACAATGTCACTCTTATTAATAAACCACTTTAGTACTTCCATTATGACATCAAATTATCACTCCCATTATAATGTCACAATGGCACTTTAATTTTAACATCACTTTGCCATTCCCATTATGACATCACAATGTCACTCCCATTTTACCCTCACTTAGCCACTCCCATTATGACATCACAATGCCACTCTCATTAACCAAAACACTGTAGTACTCACATTATGACATCACAATGTCACTTTCATTAATAAACCACTTTAATACTCCCATTATGACATCACAATGTCTATCTCAATAATAAATTAATATAGTATTCCCATTATGACATCACATTGTCACTTCCACTATGACGTCACGCTGTTACTCCGATTTTAACAACACTTAGCCACTCCCATTATGACATCACAATGTCACTCTTATTAATAAACCACTATAGTATTCCCATTATGACATCACATTGTCACTCCCACTATGACGTCACGCTGTTACTCCGATTTTAACATCACTTAGCCACTCTCATTTTGAGATCACAATGTCACTCTTATTAATAAACCACTTTAATACTTACATTATGACATCACAATGTCAATCTAATTAATAAACCACTTTAATACTCCCATTATGACATCACAATGTCACTCTCATTAATAATCACTATAGTATTCCCATTATGACATCACATTCTCACTCCCACTATGACGTAACGCTGTTACTCCGATTTTAACATCACTTAGCCACTCCCATTATGACATCACAATGTCACTCTCATTAATAAACCACTTTAATACTTCCATTATGACATCACAATGTCACTCTCATTAATAAACCACTATAGTATTCCCATTATGACTTCACATTGTCACTCCCACTATGATGTAACACTGTTACTCCCATTTTAACATCACTTATCCATCACATTGTCACTCCCACTATGATGTCACACTGTTACTCCGATTTTAACATCACTTAGCCACTCCCATTATGACATCACAATGTCACTCATTAATAAACCACTATAATACTCCCATTATGACATCACAATGTCACTCTTATTAATAAACCACTTTAGTACTTCCATTATGACATCACATTATCACTCCTATTATGATGTCACAATGTCACTTTAATTTTAACATCACTTTGCCATTCCCATTTTAACATCACTTAGCCACACCCGTTTTGACATCACAATGTCACTCTCATTAATAAACCACTTTAATACTCCCATTATGACATCACAATGTCAATCTAATTAATAAACCACTTTAATACTCCCATTATGACATCACAATGTCACTCTCATTAATAATCACTATAGTATTCCCATTATGACATCATATTCTCTCTCCTACTATGACGTAACGCTGTTACTCTGATTTTAACATCACTTAGCCACTCCCATTATGACATCACAATGTCACTCTCATTAATAAACCACTTTAATACTTCCATTATGACATCACAATGTCACTCTCATTAATAAACCACTATAGTATTCCCATTATGACATCACATTGTCACTCCCACTATGATGTCACACTGTTACTCCCATTTTAACATCACTTAGCCACTCCCATTATGACATCACAATGTCACTCATTAATAAACCACTATAATACTCCCATTATGACATCACATTGTCACTCTTATTAATAAACCACTTTAGTACTTCCATTATGACATCACATTATCACTCCCATTATGACATCACAATGTCAATCTAATTAATAAACCACTTTAATACTCCCATTATGACATCACAATGTCACTCTCATTAATAATCACTATAGTATTCCCATTATGACATCACATTCTCACTCCCACTATGACGTAACGCTGTTACTCCGATTTTAACATCACTTAGCCACTCCCATTATGACATCACAATGTAACTCTCATTAATAAACCACTTTAATACTCCCATTATGACATCACATTGTCACTCTCATTAATAATCACTATAGTATTCCCATTATGACATCACATTCTCACTCCCACTATGACGTAACACTGTTACTCAGATTTTAACATCACTTAGCCACTCCCAGTATGACATCACAATGTCACTCTCATTAATAAACCACTTTAATACTTCCATTATGACATCACAATGTCACTCTCATTAATAAACTACTATAGTATTACCATTATGACATCACATTGTCACTCCCACTATGATGTCACACTGTTACTCCCATTTTAACATCACTTAGCCACTCCCATTATGACATCACAATGTCACTCATTAATAAACCACTATAATACTCCCATTATGACATCACAAGGTCACTCTTATTAATAAACCACTTTAGTACTTCCATTATGACATCACATTATCACTCCCATTATGACATCACAATGTCAATCTAATTAATAAACCTCTTTAATACTCCCATTATGACATCACAATGTCACTCTCATTAATAATCACTATAGTATTCCCATTATGACATCACATTCCCACTCCCACTATGATGTAACGCTGTTACTCCGATTTTAACATCACTTAGCCAATCCCATTATGACATCACAATGTAACTCTCATTAATAATCCACTTTAATACTTCCATTATGACATCACATTATCACTCCTATTATGATGTCACAATGTCACTTTAATTTTAACATCACTTTGCCATTCCCATTTTAACATCACTTAGCCACTCCCATTTTGACATCACAATGTCACTCTCATTATGATGTCACAATGTCACTTTCATTTTAACATCACTTTGCCATTCCCATTATGACATCACAATGTCACTCCCATTTTACCTTCACTTAGCCACTCCCATTATGACATCACAATGTCACTCTCATTAATAAACCACTTTGATACTCCCATTGTGACATCACAATGTCACTCTCATTATTAAACCACTATAGTTTTCCCATTATGACATTACATTGTCTTTCCCACTATGACATCACATTGCCACTCCCACTATGATGTCACACTGTTACTCCCATTTTAACATTACTTAGCCACTCCCATTATGACATCACAATGTCACTCTTATTAATAAACCACTTTAGTACTTCCATTATGACATCAAATTATCACTCCCATTATAATGTCACAATGGCACTTTAATTTTAACATCACTTTGCCATTCCCATTATGACATCACAATGTCACTCCCATTTTACCCTCACTTAGCCACTCCCATTATGACATCACAATGCCACTCTCATTAACCAAAACACTGTAGTACTCACATTATGACATCACAATGTCACTTTCATTAATAAACCACTTTAATACTCCCATTATGACATCACAATGTCTATCTCAATAATAAATTAATATAGTATTCCCATTATGACATCACATTGTCACTTCCACTATGACGTCACGCTGTTACTCCGATTTTAACAACACTTAGCCACTCCCATTATGACATCACAATGTCACTCTTATTAATAAACCACTATAGTATTCCCATTATGACATCACATTGTCACTCCCACTATGACGTCACGCTGTTACTCCGATTTTAACATCACTTAGCCACTCTCATTTTGAGATCACAATGTCACTCTTATTAATAAACCACTTTAATACTTACATTATGACATCACAATGTCAATCTAATTAATAAACCACTTTAATACTCCCATTATGACATCACAATGTCACTCTCATTAATAATCACTATAGTATTCCCATTATGACATCACATTCTCACTCCCACTATGACGTAACGCTGTTACTCCGATTTTAACATCACTTAGCCACTCCCATTATGACATCACAATGTCACTCTCATTAATAAACCACTTTAATACTTCCATTATGACATCACAATGTCACTCTCATTAATAAACCACTATAGTATTCCCATTATGACTTCACATTGTCACTCCCACTATGATGTAACACTGTTACTCCCATTTTAACATCACTTATCCATCACATTGTCACTCCCACTATGATGTCACACTGTTACTCCGATTTTAACATCACTTAGCCACTCCCATTATGACATCACAATGTCACTCATTAATAAACCACTATAATACTCCCATTATGACATCACAATGTCACTCTTATTAATAAACCACTTTAGTACTTCCATTATGACATCACATTATCACTCCTATTATGATGTCACAATGTCACTTTAATTTTAACATCACTTTGCCATTCCCATTTTAACATCACTTAGCCACACCCGTTTTGACATCACAATGTCACTCTCATTAATAAACCACTTTAATACTCCCATTATGACATCACAATGTCAATCTAATTAATAAACCACTTTAATACTCCCATTATGACATCACAATGTCACTCTCATTAATAATCACTATAGTATTCCCATTATGACATCATATTCTCTCTCCTACTATGACGTAACGCTGTTACTCTGATTTTAACATCACTTAGCCACTCCCATTATGACATCACAATGTCACTCTCATTAATAAACCACTTTAATACTTCCATTATGACATCACAATGTCACTCTCATTAATAAACCACTATAGTATTCCCATTATGACATCACATTGTCACTCCCACTATGATGTCACACTGTTACTCCCATTTTAACATCACTTAGCCACTCCCATTATGACATCACAATGTCACTCATTAATAAACCACTATAATACTCCCATTATGACATCACATTGTCACTCTTATTAATAAACCACTTTAGTACTTCCATTATGACATCACATTATCACTCCCATTATGACATCACAATGTCAATCTAATTAATAAACCACTTTAATACTCCCATTATGACATCACAATGTCACTCTCATTAATAATCACTATAGTATTCCCATTATGACATCACATTCTCACTCCCACTATGACGTAACGCTGTTACTCCGATTTTAACATCACTTAGCCACTCCCATTATGACATCACAATGTAACTCTCATTAATAAACCACTTTAATACTTCCATTATGACATCACAATGTCACTCTCATTAATAAACCACTATAGTATTCCCATTATGACATCACATTGTCACTCCCACTATGATGTCACACTGTTACTCCCATTTTAACATCACTTAGCCACTCCCATTATGACATCACAATGTCACTCATTAATAAACCACTATAATACTCCCATTATGACATCACAATATCACTCTTATTAATAAACCACTTTAGTACTTCCATTATGACCTCACATTATCACTCCCATTATGATGTCACAATGTCACTTTCATTTTAACATCACTTTGCCATTCCCATTATGACATCACAATGTCACTCCAATTTTACCTTCACTTAGCCACTCCCATTATGACATCACAATGACACTCTCATTAACCAAAACACTGTAGTACTCACATTATGACATCACAATGTCACTTTCATTAATAAACCACTTTAATACTCTTATTATGACATCACAATGTCTATCTCAATAATAAATTAATATAGTATTCCCATTATGACATCACATTGTCACTCCCACTATGATGTCACACTTACTCCCATATTAACATCACAGCCACTCCCATTATGACATCACAATGTCACTCATTAATAAATCACTTTAATATTCCCATTATGACATCACAATGTAACTCTCATTAATAAACCACTATAGTATTCCCATTATGACATCACATTGTCACTTCCACTATGATGTCACGCTGTTACTCCCATTTTAACATCACTTAGCCACTCCCATTATGACATCACAATGTCACTCATTAATAAACCACTATAATACTCCCATTATGACATCACAATGTCACTCTCATTTATAAACCACTATAGATTTCCCATTATGACATCACATTATCACTCCCACTATGACGTCACGCTGTTACTCCGATTTTAACATCACTTAGCCACTCCCATTTTGACATCACAATGTCAATCTAATTAATAAACCACTTTAATACTCCCATTATGACATCACAATGTCACTCTCATTAATAAACCACTATAGTATTCCCATTATGACATCACATTCTCACTCCCACTATGATGTCACACTGTTACTCCCATTTTAACATCACTTAGCCACTCCCATTATGACATCACAATGTCACTCATTAATAAACCACTATAATACTCCCATTATGACATCACAATGTCACTCTTATTAATAAACCACTTTAGTACTTCCATTATGACATCACATTATCACTCCCATTATGATGTCACAATGTCACTTTCATTTTAACATCACTTTGCCATTCCCATTATGACATCACAATGTCACTCCCATTTTACCTTAACTTAGCCACTCCCATTATGACATCACAATGTCACTCTCATTAATAAACCACTTTGATACTCCCATTGTGACATCACAATGTCACTCTCATTATTAAACCACTATAGTTTTCCCAATATGACATTACATTGTCTTTCCCACTATGACATCACATTGCCACTCCCACTATGACGTCACACTGTTACTCCCATTTTAACATTACTTAGCCACTCCCATTATGACATCACAATGTCACTCATTAATAAACCACTTTAATACAAAAATTATGACATCACAATGTCACTCTTATTAATAAACCATTTTAGTACTTCCATTATGACATCACATTATCACTCCCATTATAATGTCACAATGTCACTTTAACTTTAACATCACTTTGCCATTCCCATTATGATATCACAATGTCACTCCCATTTTACCCTCACTTAGACACTCCCATTATGACATCACAATGCCACTCATTAATAAACCACTATAGTATTCCCATTATGACATCACATTCTCACTCCCACTATGATGTCACACTGTTACTCCCATTTTAACATCACTTAGCCACTCCCATTATGACATCACAATGTCACTCATTAATAAACCACTATAATACTCCCATTATGACATCACAATGTCACTCTTATTAATAAACCACTTTAGTACTTCCATTATGACATCACATTATCACTCCCATTATGATGTCACAATGTCACTTTCATTTTAACATCACTTTGCCATTCCCATTATGACATCACAATGTCACTCCCATTTTACCTTAACTTAGCCACTCCCATTATGACATCACAATGTCACTCTCATTAATAAACCACTTTGATACTCCCATTGTGACATCACAATGTCACTCTCATTATTAAACCACTATAGTTTTCCCAATATGACATTACATTGTCTTTCCCACTATGACATCACATTGCCACTCCCACTATGACGTCACACTGTTACTCCCATTTTAACATTACTTAGCCACTCCCATTATGACATCACAATGTCACTCATTAATAAACCACTTTAATACAAAAATTATGACATCACAATGTCACTCTTATTAATAAACCACTTTAGTACTTCCATTATGACATCACATTATCACTCCCATTATAATGTCACAATGTCACTTTAACTTTAACATCACTTTGCCATTCCCATTATGACATCACAATGTCACTCCCATTTTACCCTCACTTAGACACTCCCATTATGACATCACAATGCCACTCTCATTAACCAAAACACTGTAGTACTCACATTATGACATCACAATGTCACTTTCATTAATAAACCACTTTAATACTCTTTTTATGACATCACAATGTCTATCTCAATAATAAATTAATATAGTATTCCCATTATGACATCACATTGTCACTCCTACTATGATGTCACACTGTTACTCCCATATTAACATCACTTAGCCACTCCCATTATGACATCACAATGTCACTCATTAATAAACCACTTTAATAATCCCATTATGACATCACAATGACACTCTCATTAATAAACCACTATAGTATTCCCATTATGACATCACATTGTCACTCACACTATGACGTCACGCTGTTACTCCGATTTTAACATCACTTAGCCACTCCCATTATGACATCACAATGTCACTCTCATTAATAAACCACTATAATACTCCCATTATGACATCACAATGTCACTCTCATTAATAAACCACTATAGTATTCCCATTATGACATCACATTGTCACTCCCACTATGACGTCACGCTGTTACTCCGATTTTAACATCACTTAGCCACTTCCATTAGGACATCACAATGTCACTCTCATTAATAAACCACTTTAATACTCCAATTATGACATCACAATGTCACTTTCATTAATAAACCACTTTAATACTCCCATTATGACATCACAATGTCAATCTAATTAATAAACCACTTTAATACTCCCATTATGACATCACAATGTCAATCTCATTAATAAACCACTATAGTATTCCAATTATGACATCACAATCTCACTCCCACTATGATGTCACACTGTTACTCCCATTTTAACATCACTTAGCCACTCCCATTATGACATCACAATGTCACTCATTAATAAACCACTATAATACTCCCATTATGACATCACAATGTCACTCTTATTAATAAACCACTTTAGTACTTCCATTATGACATCACATTATCACTCCCATTATGATGTCACAATGTCACTTTCATTTTAACATCACTTTGCCATTCCCATTATGACATCACAATGTCACTCCCATTTTACCTTAACTTAGCCACTCCCATTATGACATCACAATGTCACTCTCATTAATAAACCACTTTGATACTCCCATTGTGACATCACAATGTCACTCTCATTATTAAACCACTATAGTTTTCCCAATATGACATTACATTGTCTTTCCCACTATGACATCACATTGCCACTCCCACTATGACGTCACACTGTTACTCCCATTTTAACATTACTTAGCCACTCCCATTATGACATCACAATGTCACTCATTAATAAACCACTTTAATACAAAAATTATGACATCACAATGTCACTCTTATTAATAAACCACTTTAGTACTTCCATTATGACATCACATTATCACTCCCATTATAATGTCACAATGTCACTTTAACTTTAACATCACTTTGCCATTCCCATTATGACATCACAATGTCACTCCCATTTTACCCTCACTTAGACACTCCCATTATGACATCACAATGCCACTCTCATTAACCAAAACACTGTAGTACTCACATTATGACATCACAATGTCACTTTCATTAATAAACCACTTTAATACTCTTTTTATGACATCACAATGTCTATCTCAATAATAAATTAATATAGTATTCCCATTATGACATCACATTGTCACTCCTACTATGATGTCACACTGTTACTCCCATATTAACATCACTTAGCCACTCCCATTATGACATCACAATGTCACTCATTAATAAACCACTTTAATAATCCCATTATGACATCACAATGACACTCTCATTAATAAACCACTATAGTATTCCCATTATGACATCACATTGTCACTCCCACTATGACGTCACGCTGTTACTCCGATTTTAACATCACTTAGCCACTCCCATTATGACATCACAATGTCACTCTCATTAATAAACCACTATAATACTCCCATTATGACATCACAATGTCACTCTCATTAATAAACCACTATAGTATTCCCATTATGACATCACATTGTCACTCCCACTATGACGTCACGCTGTTACTCCGATTTTAACATCACTTAGCCACTTCCATTAGGACATCACAATGTCACTCTCATTAATAAACCACTTTAATACTCCAATTATGACATCACAATGTCACTTTCATTAATAAACCACTTTAATACTCCCATTATGACATCACAATGTCAATCTAATTAATAAACCACTTTAATACTCCCATTATGACATCACAATGTCAATCTCATTAATAAACCACTATAGTATTCCAATTATGACATCACATTGTCACTCCCACTATGACGTCACGCTGTTACTCCGATTTTAACATCACTTAGCCACTCCCATTTTGACATCACAATGTCACTCTCATTAATAAACCACTTTAATACTCCCATTATGACATCACAATGTCAATCTAATTAATAAACCACTTTAATACTCCCATTATGACATCACATTGTCACTCTCATTAATAATCACTATAGTATTCCCATTATGACATCACATTCTCACTCCCACTATGACGTAACACTGTTACTCAGATTTTAACATCACTTAGCCACTCCCAGTATGACATCACAATGTCACTCTCATTAATAAACCACTTTAATACTTCCATTATGACATCACAATGTCACTTTCATTAATAAACTACTATAGTATTACCATTATGACATCACATTGTCACTCCCACTATGATGTCACACTGTTACTCCCATTTTAACATCACTTAGCCACTCCCATTATGACATCACAATGTCACTCATTAATAAACCACTATAATACTCCCATTATGACATCACAAGGTCACTCTTATTAATAAACCACTTTAGTACTTCCATTATGACATCACATTATCACTCCCATTATGACATCACAATGTCAATCTAATTAATAAACCTCTTTAATACTCCCATTATGACATCACAATGTCACTCTCATTAATAATCACTATAGTATTCCCATTATGACATCACATTCCCACTCCCACTATGATGTAACGCTGTTACTCCGATTTTAACATCACTTAGCCAATCCCATTATGACATCACAATGTAACTCTCATTAATAATCCACTTTAATACTTCCATTATGACATCACATTATCACTCCTATTATGATGTCACAATGTCACTTTAATTTTAACATCACTTTGCCATTCCCATTTTAACATCACTTAGCCACTCCCATTTTGACATCACAATGTCACTCTCATTATGATGTCACAATGTCACTTTCATTTTAACATCACTTTGCCATTCCCATTATGACATCACAATGTCACTCCCATTTTACCTTCACTTAGCCACTCCCATTATGACATCACAATGTCACTCTCATTAATAAACCACTTTGATACTCCCATTGTGACATCACAATGTCACTCTCATTATTAAACCACTATAGTTTTCCCATTATGACATTACATTGTCTTTCCCACTATGACATCACATTGCCACTCCCACTATGATGTCACACTGTTACTCCCATTTTAACATTACTTAGCCACTCCCATTATGACATCACAATGTCACTCTTATTAATAAACCACTTTAGTACTTCCATTATGACATCAAATTATCACTCCCATTATAATGTCACAATGGCACTTTAATTTTAACATCACTTTGCCATTCCCATTATGACATCACAATGTCACTCCCATTTTACCCTCACTTAGCCACTCCCATTATGACATCACAATGCCACTCTCATTAACCAAAACACTGTAGTACTCACATTATGACATCACAATGTCACTTTCATTAATAAACCACTTTAATACTCCCATTATGACATCACAATGTCTATCTCAATAATAAATTAATATAGTATTCCCATTATGACATCACATTGTCACTTCCACTATGACGTCACGCTGTTACTCCGATTTTAACAACACTTAGCCACTCCCATTATGACATCACAATGTCACTCTTATTAATAAACCACTATAGTATTCCCATTATGACATCACATTGTCACTCCCACTATGACGTCACGCTGTTACTCCGATTTTAACATCACTTAGCCACTCTCATTTTGAGATCACAATGTCACTCTTATTAATAAACCACTTTAATACTTACATTATGACATCACAATGTCAATCTAATTAATAAACCACTTTAATACTCCCATTATGACATCACAATGTCACTCTCATTAATAATCACTATAGTATTCCCATTATGACATCACATTCTCACTCCCACTATGACGTAACGCTGTTACTCCGATTTTAACATCACTTAGCCACTCCCATTATGACATCACAATGTCACTCTCATTAATAAACCACTTTAATACTTCCATTATGACATCACAATGTCACTCTCATTAATAAACCACTATAGTATTCCCATTATGACTTCACATTGTCACTCCCACTATGATGTAACACTGTTACTCCCATTTTAACATCACTTATCCATCACATTGTCACTCCCACTATGATGTCACACTGTTACTCCGATTTTAACATCACTTAGCCACTCCCATTATGACATCACAATGTCACTCATTAATAAACCACTATAATACTCCCATTATGACATCACAATGTCACTCTTATTAATAAACCACTTTAGTACTTCCATTATGACATCACATTATCACTCCTATTATGATGTCACAATGTCACTTTAATTTTAACATCACTTTGCCATTCCCATTTTAACATCACTTAGCCACACCCGTTTTGACATCACAATGTCACTCTCATTAATAAACCACTTTAATACTCCCATTATGACATCACAATGTCAATCTAATTAATAAACCACTTTAATACTCCCATTATGACATCACAATGTCACTCTCATTAATAATCACTATAGTATTCCCATTATGACATCATATTCTCTCTCCTACTATGACGTAACGCTGTTACTCTGATTTTAACATCACTTAGCCACTCCCATTATGACATCACAATGTCACTCTCATTAATAAACCACTTTAATACTTCCATTATGACATCACAATGTCACTCTCATTAATAAACCACTATAGTATTCCCATTATGACATCACATTGTCACTCCCACTATGATGTCACACTGTTACTCCCATTTTAACATCACTTAGCCACTCCCATTATGACATCACAATGTCACTCATTAATAAACCACTATAATACTCCCATTATGACATCACATTGTCACTCTTATTAATAAACCACTTTAGTACTTCCATTATGACATCACATTATCACTCCCATTATGACATCACAATGTCAATCTAATTAATAAACCACTTTAATACTCCCATTATGACATCACAATGTCACTCTCATTAATAATCACTATAGTATTCCCATTATGACATCACATTCTCACTCCCACTATGACGTAACGCTGTTACTCCGATTTTAACATCACTTAGCCACTCCCATTATGACATCACAATGTAACTCTCATTAATAAACCACTTTAATACTTCCATTATGACATCACAATGTCACTCTCATTAATAAACCACTATAGTATTCCCATTATGACATCACATTGTCACTCCCACTATGATGTCACACTGTTACTCCCATTTTAACATCACTTAGCCACTCCCATTATGACATCACAATGTCACTCATTAATAAACCACTATAATACTCCCATTATGACATCACAATATCACTCTTATTAATAAACCACTTTAGTACTTCCATTATGACATCACATTATCACTCCCATTATGATGTCACAATGTCACTTTCATTTTAACATCACTTTGCCATTCCCATTATGACATCACAATGTCACTCCAATTTTACCTTCACTTAGCCACTCCCATTATGACATCACAATGACACTCTCATTAACCAAAACACTGTAGTACTCACATTATGACATCACAATGTCACTTTCATTAATAAACCACTTTAATACTCTTATTATGACATCACAATGTCTATCTCAATAATAAATTAATATAGTATTCCCATTATGACATCACATTGTCACTCCCACTATGATGTCACACTTACTCCCATATTAACATCACAGCCACTCCCATTATGACATCACAATGTCACTCATTAATAAATCACTTTAATATTCCCATTATGACATCACAATGTCACTCTCATTAATAAACCACTATAGTATTCCCATTATGACATCACATTGTCACTTCCACTATGATGTCACGCTGTTACTCCCATTTTAACATCACTTAGCCACTCCCATTATGACATCACAATGTCACTCATTAATAAACCACTATAATACTCACATTATGACATCACAATGTCACTCTCATTTATAAACCACTATAGATTTCCCATTATGACATCACATTATCACTCCCACTATGACGTCACGCTGTTACTCCGATTTTAACATCACTTAGCCACTCCCATTTTGACATCACAATGTCACTCTCATTAATAAACCACTTTAATACTCCCATTATGACATCACAATGTCAATCTAATTAATAAACCACTTTAATACTCCCATTATGACATCACAATGTCACTCTCATTAATAAACCACTATAGTATTCCCATTATGACATCACATTCTCACTCCCACTATGATGTCACACTGTTACTCCCATTTTAACATCACTTAGCCACTCCCATTATGACATCACAATGTCACTCATTAATAAACCACTATAATACTCCCATTATGACATCACAATGTCACTCTTATTAATAAACCACTTTAGTACTTCCATTATGACATCACATTATCACTCCCATTATGATGTCACAATGTCACTTTCATTTTAACATCACTTTGCCATTCCCATTATGACATCACAATGTCACTCCCATTTTACCTTAACTTAGCCACTCCCATTATGACATCACAATGTCACTCTCATTAATAAACCACTTTGATACTCCCATTGTGACATCACAATGTCACTCTCATTATTAAACCACTATAGTTTTCCCAATATGACATTACATTGTCTTTCCCACTATGACATCACATTGCCACTCCCACTATGACGTCACACTGTTACTCCCATTTTAACATTACTTAGCCACTCCCATTATGACATCACAATGTCACTCATTAATAAACCACTTTAATACAAAAATTATGACATCACAATGTCACTCTTATTAATAAACCATTTTAGTACTTCCATTATGACATCACATTATCACTCCCATTATAATGTCACAATGTCACTTTAACTTTAACATCACTTTGCCATTCCCATTATGATATCACAATGTCACTCCCATTTTACCCTCACTTAGACACTCCCATTATGACATCACAATGCCACTCATTAATAAACCACTATAGTATTCCCATTATGACATCACATTCTCACTCCCACTATGATGTCACACTGTTACTCCCATTTTAACATCACTTAGCCACTCCCATTATGACATCACAATGTCACTCATTAATAAACCACTATAATACTCCCATTATGACATCACAATGTCAATCTAATTAATAAACCACTTTAATACTCCCATTATGACATCACAATGTCACTCTCATTAATAATCACTATAGTATTCCCATTATGACATCATATTCTCTCTCCTACTATGACGTAACGCTGTTACTCTGATTTTAACATCACTTAGCCACTCCCATTATGACATCACAATGTCACTCTCATTAATAAACCACTTTAATACTTCCATTATGACATCACAATGTCACTCTCATTAATAAACCACTATAGTATTCCCATTATGACATCACATTGTCACTCCCACTATGATGTCACACTGTTACTCCCATTTTAACATCACTTAGCCACTCCCATTATGACATCACAATGTCACTCATTAATAAACCACTATAATACTCCCATTATGACATCACATTGTCACTCTTATTAATAAACCACTTTAGTACTTCCATTATGACATCACATTATCACTCCCATTATGACATCACAATGTCAATCTAATTAATAAACCACTTTAATACTCCCATTATGACATCACAATGTCACTCTCATTAATAATCACTATAGTATTCCCATTATGACATCACATTCTCACTCCCACTATGACGTAACGCTGTTACTCCGATTTTAACATCACTTAGCCACTCCCATTATGACATCACAATGTAACTCTCATTAATAAACCACTTTAATACTTCCATTATGACATCACAATGTCACTCTCATTAATAAACCACTATAGTATTCCCATTATGACATCACATTGTCACTCCCACTATGATGTCACACTGTTACTCCCATTTTAACATCACTTAGCCACTCCCATTATGACATCACAATGTCACTCATTAATAAACCACTATAATACTCCCATTATGACATCACAATATCACTCTTATTAATAAACCACTTTAGTACTTCCATTATGACATCACATTATCACTCCCATTATGATGTCACAATGTCACTTTCATTTTAACATCACTTTGCCATTCCCATTATGACATCACAATGTCACTCCAATTTTACCTTCACTTAGCCACTCCCATTATGACATCACAATGACACTCTCATTAACCAAAACACTGTAGTACTCACATTATGACATCACAATGTCACTTTCATTAATAAACCACTTTAATACTCTTATTATGACATCACAATGTCTATCTCAATAATAAATTAATATAGTATTCCCATTATGACATCACATTGTCACTCCCACTATGATGTCACACTTACTCCCATATTAACATCACAGCCACTCCCATTATGACATCACAATGTCACTCATTAATAAATCACTTTAATATTCCCATTATGACATCACAATGTCACTCTCATTAATAAACCACTATAGTATTCCCATTATGACATCACATTGTCACTTCCACTATGATGTCACGCTGTTACTCCCATTTTAACATCACTTAGCCACTCCCATTATGACATCACAATGTCACTCATTAATAAACCACTATAATACTCACATTATGACATCACAATGTCACTCTCATTTATAAACCACTATAGATTTCCCATTATGACATCACATTATCACTCCCACTATGACGTCACGCTGTTACTCCGATTTTAACATCACTTAGCCACTCCCATTTTGACATCACAATGTCACTCTCATTAATAAACCACTTTAATACTCCCATTATGACATCACAATGTCAATCTAATTAATAAACCACTTTAATACTCCCATTATGACATCACAATGTCACTCTCATTAATAAACCACTATAGTATTCCCATTATGACATCACATTCTCACTCCCACTATGATGTCACACTGTTACTCCCATTTTAACATCACTTAGCCACTCCCATTATGACATCACAATGTCACTCATTAATAAACCACTATAATACTCCCATTATGACATCACAATGTCACTCTTATTAATAAACCACTTTAGTACTTCCATTATGACATCACATTATCACTCCCATTATGATGTCACAATGTCACTTTCATTTTAACATCACTTTGCCATTCCCATTATGACATCACAATGTCACTCCCATTTTACCTTAACTTAGCCACTCCCATTATGACATCACAATGTCACTCTCATTAATAAACCACTTTGATACTCCCATTGTGACATCACAATGTCACTCTCATTATTAAACCACTATAGTTTTCCCAATATGACATTACATTGTCTTTCCCACTATGACATCACATTGCCACTCCCACTATGACGTCACACTGTTACTCCCATTTTAACATTACTTAGCCACTCCCATTATGACATCACAATGTCACTCATTAATAAACCACTTTAATACAAAAATTATGACATCACAATGTCACTCTTATTAATAAACCATTTTAGTACTTCCATTATGACATCACATTATCACTCCCATTATAATGTCACAATGTCACTTTAACTTTAACATCACTTTGCCATTCCCATTATGATATCACAATGTCACTCCCATTTTACCCTCACTTAGACACTCCCATTATGACATCACAATGCCACTCATTAATAAACCACTATAGTATTCCCATTATGACATCACATTCTCACTCCCACTATGATGTCACACTGTTACTCCCATTTTAACATCACTTAGCCACTCCCATTATGACATCACAATGTCACTCATTAATAAACCACTATAATACTCCCATTATGACATCACAATGTCACTCTTATTAATAAACCACTTTAGTACTTCCATTATGACATCACATTATCACTCCCATTATGATGTCACAATGTCACTTTCATTTTAACATCACTTTGCCATTCCCATTATGACATCACAATGTCACTCCCATTTTACCTTAACTTAGCCACTCCCATTATGACATCACAATGTCACTCTCATTAATAAACCACTTTGATACTCCCATTGTGACATCACAATGTCACTCTCATTATTAAACCACTATAGTTTTCCCAATATGACATTACATTGTCTTTCCCACTATGACATCACATTGCCACTCCCACTATGACGTCACACTGTTACTCCCATTTTAACATTACTTAGCCACTCCCATTATGACATCACAATGTCACTCATTAATAAACCACTTTAATACAAAAATTATGACATCACAATGTCACTCTTATTAATAAACCACTTTAGTACTTCCATTATGACATCACATTATCACTCCCATTATAATGTCACAATGTCACTTTAACTTTAACATCACTTTGCCATTCCCATTATGACATCACAATGTCACTCCCATTTTACCCTCACTTAGACACTCCCATTATGACATCACAATGCCACTCTCATTAACCAAAACACTGTAGTACTCACATTATGACATCACAATGTCACTTTCATTAATAAACCACTTTAATACTCTTTTTATGACATCACAATGTCTATCTCAATAATAAATTAATATAGTATTCCCATTATGACATCACATTGTCACTCCTACTATGATGTCACACTGTTACTCCCATATTAACATCACTTAGCCACTCCCATTATGACATCACAATGTCACTCATTAATAAACCACTTTAATAATCCCATTATGACATCACAATGACACTCTCATTAATAAACCACTATAGTATTCCCATTATGACATCACATTGTCACTCACACTATGACGTCACGCTGTTACTCCGATTTTAACATCACTTAGCCACTCCCATTATGACATCACAATGTCACTCTCATTAATAAACCACTATAATACTCCCATTATGACATCACAATGTCACTCTCATTAATAAACCACTATAGTATTCCCATTATGACATCACATTGTCACTCCCACTATGACGTCACGCTGTTACTCCGATTTTAACATCACTTAGCCACTTCCATTAGGACATCACAATGTCACTCTCATTAATAAACCACTTTAATACTCCAATTATGACATCACAATGTCACTTTCATTAATAAACCACTTTAATACTCCCATTATGACATCACAATGTCAATCTAATTAATAAACCACTTTAATACTCCCATTATGACATCACAATGTCAATCTCATTAATAAACCACTATAGTATTCCAATTATGACATCACATTGTCACTCCCACTATGACGTCACGCTGTTACTCCGATTTTAACATCACTTAGCCACTCCCATTTTGACATCACAATGTCACTCTCATTAATAAACCACTTTAATACTCCCATTATGACATCACAATGTCAATCTAATTAATAAACCACTTTAATACTCCCATTATGACATCACATTGTCACTCTCATTAATAATCACTATAGTATTCCCATTATGACATCACATTCTCACTCCCACTATGACGTAACACTGTTACTCAGATTTTAACATCACTTAGCCACTCCCAGTATGACATCACAATGTCACTCTCATTAATAAACCACTTTAATACTTCCATTATGACATCACAATGTCACTCTCATTAATAAACTACTATAGTATTACCATTATGACATCACATTGTCACTCCCACTATGATGTCACACTGTTACTCCCATTTTAACATCACTTAGCCACTCCCATTATGACATCACAATGTCACTCATTAATAAACCACTATAATACTCCCATTATGACATCACAAGGTCACTCTTATTAATAAACCACTTTAGTACTTCCATTATGACATCACATTATCACTCCCATTATGACATCACAATGTCAATCTAATTAATAAACCTCTTTAATACTCCCATTATGACATCACAATGTCACTCTCATTAATAATCACTATAGTATTCCCATTATGACATCACATTCCCACTCCCACTATGATGTAACGCTGTTACTCCGATTTTAACATCACTTAGCCAATCCCATTATGACATCACAATGTAACTCTCATTAATAATCCACTTTAATACTTCCATTATGACATCACATTATCACTCCTATTATGATGTCACAATGTCACTTTAATTTTAACATCACTTTGCCATTCCCATTTTAACATCACTTAGCCACTCCCATTTTGACATCACAATGTCACTCTCATTATGATGTCACAATGTCACTTTCATTTTAACATCACTTTGCCATTCCCATTATGACATCACAATGTCACTCCCATTTTACCTTCACTTAGCCACTCCCATTATGACATCACAATGTCACTCTCATTAATAAACCACTTTGATACTCCCATTGTGACATCACAATGTCACTCTCATTATTAAACCACTATAGTTTTCCCATTATGACATTACATTGTCTTTCCCACTATGACATCACATTGCCACTCCCACTATGATGTCACACTGTTACTCCCATTTTAACATTACTTAGCCACTCCCATTATGACATCACAATGTCACTCTTATTAATAAACCACTTTAGTACTTCCATTATGACATCAAATTATCACTCCCATTATAATGTCACAATGGCACTTTAATTTTAACATCACTTTGCCATTCCCATTATGACATCACAATGTCACTCCCATTTTACCCTCACTTAGCCACTCCCATTATGACATCACAATGCCACTCTCATTAACCAAAACACTGTAGTACTCACATTATGACATCACAATGTCACTTTCATTAATAAACCACTTTAATACTCCCATTATGACATCACAATGTCTATCTCAATAATAAATTAATATAGTATTCCCATTATGACATCACATTGTCACTTCCACTATGACGTCACGCTGTTACTCCGATTTTAACAACACTTAGCCACTCCCATTATGACATCACAATGTCACTCTTATTAATAAACCACTATAGTATTCCCATTATGACATCACATTGTCACTCCCACTATGACGTCACGCTGTTACTCCGATTTTAACATCACTTAGCCACTCTCATTTTGAGATCACAATGTCACTCTTATTAATAAACCACTTTAATACTTACATTATGACATCACAATGTCAATCTAATTAATAAACCACTTTAATACTCCCATTATGACATCACAATGTCACTCTCATTAATAATCACTATAGTATTCCCATTATGACATCACATTCTCACTCCCACTATGACGTAACGCTGTTACTCCGATTTTAACATCACTTAGCCACTCCCATTATGACATCACAATGTCACTCTCATTAATAAACCACTTTAATACTTCCATTATGACATCACAATGTCACTCTCATTAATAAACCACTATAGTATTCCCATTATGACTTCACATTGTCACTCCCACTATGATGTAACACTGTTACTCCCATTTTAACATCACTTATCCATCACATTGTCACTCCCACTATGATGTCACACTGTTACTCCGATTTTAACATCACTTAGCCACTCCCATTATGACATCACAATGTCACTCATTAATAAACCACTATAATACTCCCATTATGACATCACAATGTCACTCTTATTAATAAACCACTTTAGTACTTCCATTATGACATCACATTATCACTCCTATTATGATGTCACAATGTCACTTTAATTTTAACATCACTTTGCCATTCCCATTTTAACATCACTTAGCCACACCCGTTTTGACATCACAATGTCACTCTCATTAATAAACCACTTTAATACTCCCATTATGACATCACAATGTCAATCTAATTAATAAACCACTTTAATACTCCCATTATGACATCACAATGTCACTCTCATTAATAATCACTATAGTATTCCCATTATGACATCATATTCTCTCTCCTACTATGACGTAACGCTGTTACTCTGATTTTAACATCACTTAGCCACTCCCATTATGACATCACAATGTCACTCTCATTAATAAACCACTTTAATACTTCCATTATGACATCACAATGTCACTCTCATTAATAAACCACTATAGTATTCCCATTATGACATCACATTGTCACTCCCACTATGATGTCACACTGTTACTCCCATTTTAACATCACTTAGCCACTCCCATTATGACATCACAATGTCACTCATTAATAAACCACTATAATACTCCCATTATGACATCACATTGTCACTCTTATTAATAAACCACTTTAGTACTTCCATTATGACATCACATTATCACTCCCATTATGACATCACAATGTCAATCTAATTAATAAACCACTTTAATACTCCCATTATGACATCACAATGTCACTCTCATTAATAATCACTATAGTATTCCCATTATGACATCACATTCTCACTCCCACTATGACGTAACGCTGTTACTCCGATTTTAACATCACTTAGCCACTCCCATTATGACATCACAATGTAACTCTCATTAATAAACCACTTTAATACTTCCATTATGACATCACAATGTCACTCTCATTAATAAACCACTATAGTATTCCCATTATGACATCACATTGTCACTCCCACTATGATGTCACACTGTTACTCCCATTTTAACATCACTTAGCCACTCCCATTATGACATCACAATGTCACTCATTAATAAACCACTATAATACTCCCATTATGACATCACAATATCACTCTTATTAATAAACCACTTTAGTACTTCCATTATGACATCACATTATCACTCCCATTATGATGTCACAATGTCACTTTCATTTTAACATCACTTTGCCATTCCCATTATGACATCACAATGTCACTCCAATTTTACCTTCACTTAGCCACTCCCATTATGACATCACAATGACACTCTCATTAACCAAAACACTGTAGTACTCACATTATGACATCACAATGTCACTTTCATTAATAAACCACTTTAATACTCTTATTATGACATCACAATGTCTATCTCAATAATAAATTAATATAGTATTCCCATTATGACATCACATTGTCACTCCCACTATGATGTCACACTTACTCCCATATTAACATCACAGCCACTCCCATTATGACATCACAATGTCACTCATTAATAAATCACTTTAATATTCCCATTATGACATCACAATGTCACTCTCATTAATAAACCACTATAGTATTCCCATTATGACATCACATTGTCACTTCCACTATGATGTCACGCTGTTACTCCCATTTTAACATCACTTAGCCACTCCCATTATGACATCACAATGTCACTCATTAATAAACCACTATAATACTCCCATTATGACATCACAATGTCACTCTCATTTATAAACCACTATAGATTTCCCATTATGACATCACATTATCACTCCCACTATGACGTCATGCTGTTACTCCGATTTTAACATCACTTAGCCACTCCCATTTTGACATCACAATGTCACTCTCATTAATAAACCACTTTAATACTCCCATTATGACATCATAATGTCAATCTAATTAATAAACCACTTTAATACTCCCATTATGACATCACAATGTCACTCTCATTAATAAACCACTATAGTATTCCCATTATGACATCACATTCTCACTCCCACTATGATGTCACACTGTTACTCCCATTTTAACATCACTTAGCCACTCCCATTATGACATCACAATGTCACTCATTAATAAACCACTATAATACTCCCATTATGACATCACAATGTCACTCTTATTAATAAACCACTTTAGTACTTCCATTATGACATCACATTATCACTCCCATTATGATGTCACAATGTCACTTTCATTTTAACATCACTTTGCCATTCCCATTATGACATCACAATGTCACTCCCATTTTACCTTAACTTAGCCACTCCCATTATGACATCACAATGTCACTCTCATTAATAAACCACTTTGATACTCCCATTGTGACATCACAATGTCACTCTCATTATTAAACCACTATAGTTTTCCCAATATGACATTACATTGTCTTTCCCACTATGACATCACATTGCCACTCCCACTATGACGTCACACTGTTACTCCCATTTTAACATTACTTAGCCACTCCCATTATGACATCACAATGTCACTCATTAATAAACCACTTTAATACAAAAATTATGACATCACAATGTCACTCTTATTAATAAACCACTTTAGTACTTCCATTATGACATCACATTATCACTCCCATTATAATGTCACAATGTCACTTTAACTTTAACATCACTTTGCCATTCCCATTATGACATCACAATGTCACTCCCATTTTACCCTCACTTCGACACTCCCATTATGACATCACAATGCCACTCTCATTAACCAAAACACTGTAGTACTCACATTATGACATCACAATGTCACTTTCATTAATAAACCACTTTAATACTCTTTTTATGACATCACAATGTCTATCTCAATAATAAATTAATATAGTATTCCCATTATGACATCACATTGTCTCTCCTACTATGATGTCACACTGTTACTCCCATATTAACATCACTTAGCCACTCCCATTATGACATCACAATGTCACTCATTAATAAACCACTTTAATAATCCCATTATGACATCACAATGACACTCTCATTAATAAACCACTATAGTATTCCCATTATGACATCACATTGTCACTCCCACTATGACGTCACGCTTTTACTCCGATTTTAACATCACTTAGCCACTCCCATTATGACATCACAATGTCACTCTCATTAATAAACCACTATAATACTCCCATTATGACATCACAATGTCACTCTCATTAATAAACCACTATAGTATTCCCATTATGATATCACATTCTCACTCCCACTATGACGTCACGCTGTTACTCCGATTTTAACATCACTTAGCCACTTCCATTAGGACATCACAATGTCACTCTCATTAATAAACCACTTTAATACTCCAATTATGACATCACAATGTCACTTTCATTAATAAACCACTTTAATACTCCCATTATGACATCACAATGTCAATCTAATTAATAAACCACTTTAATACTCCCATTATGACATCAAAATGTCACTCTCATTAATAAACCACTATAGTATTCCCATTATGACATCACATTGTCACTCCCACTATGACGTCACGCTGTTACTCTGATTTTAACATCACTTAGCCACTCCCATTTTGACATCACAATGTCACTCTCATTAATAAACCACTTTAATTCTCCCATTATGACATCACAATGTCAATCTAATTAATAAACCACTTTAATACTCCCATTATGACATCACAATGTCACCCTCATTAATAATCACTATAGTATTCCCATTATGACATCATATTCTCTCTCCCACTATGACGTAATGCTGTTACTCTGATTTTAACATCACTTAGCCACTCCCATTATGACATCACAATGTCACCCATTAATAAACCACTATAATACTCCCATTATGACATCACATTGTCACTCTTATTAATAAACCACTTTAGTACTTCCATTATGACATCACATTATCACTCCCATTATGACATCACAATGTCACCCATTAATAAACCACTATAATACTCCCATTATGACATCACAATGTCACTCTCATTAATAAACCACTTTAATACTTCCATTATGACATCACAATGTCACTCTCATTAATAAACTACTATAGTATTCCCATTATGACATCACATTGTCACTCCCACTATGATGTCACACTGTTACTCCCATTTTAACATCACTTAGCCACTCCCATTATGACATCACAATGTCACCCATTAATAAACCACTATAATACTCCCATTATGACATCACATTGTCACTCTTATTAATAAACCACTTTAGTACTCCCATTATGACATCACAATGTCACTCTCATTAATAATCACTATAGTATTCCCATTATGACATCATATTCTCTCTCCCACTATGACGTAACACTGTTACTCCGATTTTAACATCACTTAGCCACTCCCATTATGACATCACAATGTCACTTTTATTAATAAACCACTTTAATACTTCCATTATGACATCACAATGTCACTCTCATTAATAAACCACTATAGTATTCCCATTATGACATCACATTGTCACTCCCACTATGATGTCACACTGTTACTCCCATTTTAACATCACTTAGCCACTCCCATTATGACATCACAATGTCACCCATTAATAAACCACTATAATACTCACATTATGACATCACATTGTCACTCTTATTAATAAACCACTTTAGTACTTCCACTATGACATCACATTATCACTCCCATTATGACATCACAATGTCAATCTAATTAATAAACCACTTTAATACTCCCATTATGACATCACAATGTCACTCTCATTAATAATCACTATAGTATTCCCATTATGACATCACATTCTCACTCCTACTATGACGTAACGCTGTTACTCCGATTTTAACATCACTTAGCCACTCCCATTTTGACATCACAATGTCACTCTCATTAATAAACCACTTTAATACTCCCATTATGACATCACAATGTAACTCTCATTAATAAACCACTTTAATACTTCCATTATGACATCACAATGTCACTCTCATTAATAAACCACTATAGTATTCCCATTATGACATCACATTGTCACTCCCACTATGATGTCACACTGTTACTCCCATTTTAACATCACTTAGCCACTCCCATTATGACATCACAATGTCACTCATTAATAAACCACTATAATACTCCCATTATGACATCACAATATCACTCTTATTAATAAACCACTCTAGTACTTCCATTATGACATCACATTATCACTCCCATTATGTTGTCACAATGTCACTTTCATTTTAACATCACTTTGCCATTCCCATTATGACATCACAATGTCACTCCAATTTTACCTTCACTTAGCCAATCCCATTATGACATCACAATGCCACTCTCATTAACCAAAACACTGTAGTACTCACATTATGACATCACAATGTCACTTTCATTAATAAACCACTTTAATACTCTTATTATGACATCACAATGTCTATCTCAATAATAAATTAATATAGTATTCCCATTATGACATCACATTGTCACTCCCACTATGATGTCACACTTACTCCCATATTAACATCACTTAGCCACTCCCATTATGACATCACAATGTCACTCATTAATAAACCACTATAATACTCCCATTATGACATCACAATATCACTCTTATTAATAAACCACTTTAGTACTTCCATTATGACATCACATTATCACTCCCATTATGATGTCACAATGTCACTTTCATTTTAACATCACTTTGCCATTCCCATTATGACATCACAATGTCACTCCAATTTTATCTTCACTTAGCCACTCCCATTATGACATCACAATGCCACTCTCATTAACCAAAACACTGTAGTACTCACATTATGACATCACAATGTCACTTTCATTAATAAACCACTTTAATACTCTTATTATGACATCACAATGTCTATCTCAATAATAAATTAATATAGTATTCCCATTATGACATCACATTGTCATTCCCACTATGATGTCACACTTACTCCCATATTAACATCACAGCCACTCCCATTATGACATCACAATGTCACTCATTAATAAATCACTTTAATATTCCATTATGACATCACAATGTCACTCTCATTAATAAACCACTATAGTATTCCCATTATGACATCACATTGTCACTCCCACTATGATGTCACGCTGTTACTCCCATTTTAACATCACTTAGCCACTCCCATTATGACATCACAATGTCACTCATTAATAAACCACTATAATACTCCCATTATGACATCACAATGTCACTCTCATTTATAAACCACTATAGATTTCCCATTATGACATCACATTATCACTCCCACTATGACGTCACGCTGTTACTCTGATTTTAACATCACTTAGCCACTCCCATTTTGACATCACAATGTCACTCTCATTAATAAACCACTTTAATACTCCCATTATGACATCACACTGTCAATCTAATTAATAAACCACTTTAATACTCCCATTATGACATCACAATGTCACTCTCATTAATAAACCACTATAGTATTCCCATTATGACATCACATTCTCACTCCCACTATGACGTAGCGCTGTTACTCCGATTTTGTCATCACTTAGCCACTCCCATTATGACATCACAATGTCACTCTCATTAATAAACCACTTTAATACTGCCATTATGACATCACAATGTCACTCTCATTAATAAACCACTATAGTATTCCTGTTATGACATCACATTGTCACTCCCACTATGATGTCACACTGTTACTCCCATTTTAACATCACTTAGCCACTCCCATTATGACATCACAATGTCACTCATTAATAAACCACTATAATACTCCCATTATGACATCAAAATGTCACTCTCATTAATAAAACACTTCAATACTCACATTATGACATCACAATGTCACACTTATTAATAAACCACTATAGTATTCCCATTATGACATCACATTGTCACTCTCATTAATTAACCACTATAATACTCCCATTATGACATCACAATGTCACTCTCATTAATAAACCACTATAGTATTCCCATTATGACATCACATTGTCACTCCCACTATGACGTCACGCTGTTACTCCGATTTTAACATCACTTAGCCACTCCCATTTTGACATCACAATGTCACTCTCATTAATAAACCACTTTAATACTCCCATTATGACATCACAATGTCAATCTAATTAATAAACCACTTTAATACTCCCATTATGACATCACAATGTCACTCTCATTAATAATCACTATAGTATTCCCATTATGACATCACATTCTCACTCCCACTATGACGTCACACTGTTACTCCGATTTTAACATCACTTAGCCACTTCCATTATGACATCACAATGTCACTCTCATTAATAAACCACTTTAATACTCCAATTATGACATCACAATGTCACTTTCATTAATAAACCACTTTAATACTCCCATTATGACATCACAATGTCAATCTAATTAATAAACCACTTTAATACTCCCATTATGACATCACAATGTCACTCTCATTAATAAACCACTATAGTATTCCCATTATGACATCACATTGTCACTCCCACTATGACGTCACGCTGTTACTCCGATTTTAACATCACTTAGCCACTCCCATTTTGACATCACAATGTCACCCATTAATAAACCACTTTAATTCTCCCATTATGACATCACAATGTCAATCTAATTAATAAACCACTTTAATACTCCCATTATGACATCACAATGTCACTCTCATTAATAATCACTATAGTATTCCCATTATGACATCACATTCTCACTCCCACTATGACGTAACACTGTTACTCCGCTTTTAACATCACTTAGCCACTCCCATTATGACATCACAATGTCACTCTCATTAATAAACCACTTTAATACTTCCATTATGACATCACAATGTCACTCTCATTAATAAACTACTATAGTATTACCATTATGACATCACATTGTCACTCCCACTATGATGTCACACTGTTACTCCCATTTTAACATCACTTAGCCACTCCCATTATGACATCACAATGTCACTCATTAATAAACCACTATAATACTCCCATTATGACATCACAATGTCACTCTTATTAATAAACCACTTTAGTACTTCCATTATGACATCACATTATCACTCCCATTATGACATCACAATGTCACTCATTAATAAACCACTTTAATACTTCCATTATGACATCACAATGTCACTCTCATTAATAAACCACTATAGTATTCCCATTATGACTTCACATTGTCACTCCCACTATGATGTAACACTGTTACTCCCATTTTAACATCACTTAGCCATCACATTGTCACTCCCACTATGATGTCACACTGTTACTCCCATTTTAACATCACTTAGCCACTCCCATTATGACATCACAATGTCATTCATTAATAAACCACTATAATACTCCCATTATGACATCACAATGTCACTCTTATTAATAAACCACTTTAGTACTACCATTATGACATCACATTATCACTCCTATTATGATGTGACAATGTCACTTTAATTTTAACATCACTTTGCCATTCCGATTTTAACATCACTTAGCCACTCCCATTTTGACATCACAATGTCACTCTCATTAATAAATCACTTTAATACTCCCATTATGACATCACAATGTCAATCTAATTAATAAACCACTTTAATACTCCGATTATGACATCACAATGTCACTCTCATTAATAATCACTATAGTATTCCCATTATGACATCACATTCTCACTCCCACTATGACGTAACGCTGTTACTCCGATTTTAACATCACTTAGCCACTCCCATTATGACATCACAATGTAACTCTGATTAATAAACCACTTTAATACTTCCATTATGACATCACAATGTCACTCTCATTAATAAACCACTATAGTATTCCCATTATGACATCACATTGTCACTCCCACTATGATGTCACACTGTTACTCCCATTTTAACATCACTTAGCCACTCCCATTATGACATCACAATGTCACTCATTAATAAACCACTATAATACTCCCATTATGACATCACAATATCACTCTTATTAATAAACCACTTTAGTACTTCCATTATGACATCACATTATCACTCCCATTATGATGTCACAATGTCACTTTCATTTTAACATCACTTTGCCATTCCCATTATGACATCACAATGTCACTCCAATTTTACCTTCACTTAGCCACTCCCATTATGACATCACAATGCCACTCTCATTAACCAAAACACTGTAGTACTCACATTATGACATCACAATGTCACTTTCATTAATAAACCACTTTAATACTCTTATTATGACATCACAATGTCTATCTCAATAATAAATTAATATAGTATTCCCATTATGACATCACATTGTCACTCCCACTATGATGTCACACTTACTCCCATATTAACATCACTTAGCCACTCCCATTATGACATCACAATGTCACTCATTAATAAACCACTATAATACTCCCATTATGACATCACAATATCACTCTTATTAATAAACCACTTTAGTACTTCCATTATGACATCACATTATCACTCCCATTATGATGTCACAATGTCACTTTCATTTTAACATCACTTTGCCATTCCCATTATGACATCACAATGTCACTCCAATTTTACCTTCACTTAGCCACTCCCATTATGACATCACAATGCCACTCTCATTAACCAAAACACTGTAGTACTCACATTATGACATCACAATGTCACTTTCAATAATAAACCACTTTAATACTCTTATTATGACATCACAATGTCTATCTCAATAATAAATTAATATAGTATTCCCATTATGACATCACATTGTCATTCCCACTATGATGTCACACTTACTCCCATATTAACATCACTTAGCCACTCCCATTATGACATCACAATGTCACTCATTAATAAATCACTTTAATATTCCATTATGACATCACAATGTCACTCTCATTAATAAACCACTATAGTATTCCCATTATGACATCACATTGTCACTTCCACTATGATGTCACGCTGTTACTCCCATTTTAACATCACTTAGCCACTCCCATTATGACATCACAATGTCACTCATTAATAAACCACTATAATACTCCCATTATGACATCACAATGTCACTCTCATTTATAAACCACTATAGATTTCCCATTATGACATCACATTATCACTCCCACTATGACGTCATGCTGTTACTCCGATTTTAACATCACTTAGCCACTCCCATTTTGACATCACAATGTCACTCTCATTAATAAACCACTTTAATACTCCCATTATGACATCACACTGTCAATCTAATTAATAAACCACTTTAATACTCCCATTATGACATCACATTGTCACTCCCACTATGATGTCACACTGTTACTCCCATTTTAACATCACTTAGCCACTCCCATTATGACATCACAATGTCACTCATTAATAAACCACTATAATACTCCCATTATGACATCAAAATGTCACTCTCATTAATAAAACACTTCAATACTCACATTATGACATCACAATGTCACTCTTATTAATAAACCACTATAGTATTCCCATTATGACATCACATTGTCACTCTCATTAATTAACCACTATAATACTCCCATTATGACATCACAATGTCACTCTCATTAATAAACCACTATAGTATTCCCATTATGACATCACATTGTCACTCCCACTATGACGTCACGCTGTTACTCCGATTTTAACATCACTTAGCCACTCCCGTTTTGACATCACAATGTCACTCTCATTAATAAACCACTTTAATACTCCCATTATGACATCACAATGTCAATCTAATTAATAAACAACTTTAATACTCCCATTATGACATCACAATGTCACTCTCATTAATAAACCACGATAGTATTCCCATTATGACATCACATTCTCACTCCCACTATGACGTAGCGCTATTACTCCGATTTTAACATCACTTAGCCACTCCCATTATGACATCACAATGTCACTCTCATTAATAAACCACTTTAATACTTCCATTATGACATCACAATGTCACTCTCATTAATAAACCACTATAGTATTCCCATTATGACATCACATTGTCACTCCCACTATGATGTCACACTGTTACTCCCATTTTAACATCACTTAGCCACTCCCATTATGACATCACACTGTCACTCATTAATAAACCACTATAATATTCCCATTATGACATCTCAATGTCACTCTTATTAATAAAACACTTCAATACTCCCATAATGACATCACAATGTCACTCTTATTAATAAACCAATATAGTATTCCCATTATGACATCACATTGTCACTCTCATTAATTAACCACTATAATACTCCCATTATGACATCACAATGTCACTCTCATTAATAAACCACTATAGTATTCCCATTATGACATCACATTGTCACTCCCACTATGACGTCACGCTGTTACTCCAATTTTAACATCACTTAGCCTCTCCCATTTTGACATCACAATGTCACTCTCATTAATAAACCACTTTAATACTCCCATTATGACATCACAATGTCAATCTAATTAATAAACCACTTTAATACTCCCATTATGACATCACAATGTCACTCTCATTAATAATCACTATAGTATTCCCATTATGACATCACATTCTCACTCCCACTATGATGTAACGCTGTTACTCCGATTTTAACATCACTTAGCCACTCCCATTATGACATCACAATGTCACTCTCATTAATAAACCACTTTAATACTTCCATTATGACATCACAATGTCACTCTCATTAATAAACCACTATAGTATTCCCATTATGACATCACATTGTCACTCCCACTATGATGTCACACTGTTACTCCCATTTTAACATCACTTACCCACTCCCATTATGACATCACAATGTCACTCATTAATAAACCACTATAATACTCCCATTATGACATCACAATGTCACTCTTATTAATAAACCACTTTAGTACTTCCATTATGACATCACATTATCACTCCTATTATGATGTCACAATGTCACTTTAATTTTAACATCACTTTGCCATTCCCATTTTAACATCACTTAGCCACTCCCATTTTGACATCACAATGCCACTCTCATTAATAAACCACTTTAATACTCCCATTATGACATCACAATGTCAATCTTATTAATAAACCACTTTAGTACTCCCATTATGACATCACAATGTCACTCTCATTAATAATCACTATAGTATTCCCATTATGACATCATATTCTCTCTCCCACTATGATGTAACACTGTTACTCCGATTTTAACATCACTTAGCCACTCCCATTATGACATCACAATGTCACTTTTATTAATAAACCACTTTAATACTTCCATTATGACATCACAATGTCACTCTCATTAATAAACCACTATAGTATTCCCATTATGACATCACATTGTCACTCCCACTATGATGTCACACTGTTACTCCCATTTTAACATCACTTAGCCACTCCCATTATGACATCACAATGTCACCCATTAATAAACCACTATAATACTCCCATTATGACATCACATTGTCACTCTTATTAATAAACCACTTTAGTACTTCCATTATGACATCACATTATCACTCCCATTATGACATCACAATGTCAATCTAATTAATAAACCACTTTAATACTCCCATTATGACATCACAATGTCACTCTCATTAATAATCACTATAGTATTCCCATTATGACATCACATTCTCACTCCCACCATGACGTAACGCTGTTACTCCGATTTTAACATCACTTAGCCACTCCCATTTTGACATCACAATGTCACTCTCATTAATAAACCACTTTAATACTCCCATTATGACATCACAATGTAACTCTCATTAATAAACCACTTTAATACTTCCATTATGACATCACAATGTCACTCTCATTAATAAACCACTATAGTATTCCCATTATGACATCACATTGTCACTCCCACTATGATGTCACACTGTTACTCCCATTTTAACATCACTTAGCCACTCCCATTATGACATCACAATGTCACTCATTAATAAACCACTATAATACTCCCATTATGACATCACAATATCACTCTTATTAATAAACCACTTTAGTACTTCCATTATGACATCACATTATCACTCCCATTATGTTGTCACAATGTCACTTTCATTTTAACATCACTTTGCCATTCCCATTATGACATCACAATGTCACTCCAATTTTACCTTCACTTAGCCAATCCCATTATGACATCACAATGCCACTCTCATTAACCAAAACACTGTAGTACTCACATTATGACATCACAATGTCACTTTCATTAATAAACCACTTTAATACTCTTATTATGACATCACAATGTCTATCTCAATAATAAATTAATATAGTATTCCCATTATGACATCACATTGTCACTCCCACTATGATATCACACTTACTCCCATATTAACATCACTTAGCCACTCCCATTATGACATCACAATGTCACTCATTAATAAACCACTATAATACTCCCATTATGACATCACAATATCACTCTTATTAATAAACCACTTTAGTACTTCCATTATGACATCACATTATCACTCCCATTATGATGTCACAATGTCACTTTCATTTTAACATCACTTTGCCATTCCCATTATGACATCACAATGTCACTCCAATTTTACCTTCACTTAGCCACTCCCATTATGACATCACAATGCCACTCTCATTAACCAAAACACTGTAGTACTCCCATTATGACATCACAATGTCACTTGCATTAATAAACCACTTTAATACTCTTATTATGACATCACAATGTCTATCTCAATAATAAATTAATATAGTATTCCCATTATGACATCACATTGTCATTCCCACTATGATGTCACACTTACTCCCATATTAACATCACAGCCACTCCCATTATGACATCACAATGTCACTCATTAATAAATCACTTTAATATTCCATTATGACATCACAATGTCACTCTCATTAATAAACCACTATAGTATTCCCATTATGACATCACATTGTCACTCCCACTATGATGTCACGCTGTTACTCCCATTTTAACATCACTTAGCCACTCCCATTATGACATCACAATGTCACTCATTAATAAACCACTATAATACTCCCATTATGACATCACAATGTCACTCTCATTTATAAACCACTATAGATTTCCCATTATGACATCACATTATCACTCCCACTATGACGTCACGCTGTTACTCCGATTTTAACATCACTTAGCCACTCCCATTTTGACATCACAATGTCACTCTCATTAATAAACCACTTTAATACTCCCATTATGACATCACACTGTCAATCTAATTAATAAACCACTTTAATACTCCCATTATGACATCACAATGTCACTCTCATTAATAAACCACTATAGTATTCCCATTATGACATCACATTCTCACTCCCACTATGACGTAGCGCTGTTACTCCGATTTTGACATCACTTAGCCACTCCCATTATGACATCACAATGTCACTCTCATTAATAAACCACTTTAATACTTCCATTATGACATCACAATGTCACTCTCATTAATAAACCACTATAGTATTCCCGTTATGACATCACATTGTCACTCCCACTATGATGTCACACTGTTACTCCCATTTTAACATCACTTAGCCACTCCCATTATGACATCACAATGTCACTCATTAATAAACCACTATAATACTCCCATTATGACATCAAAATGTCACTCTCATTAATAAAACACTTCAATACTCACATTATGACATCACAATGTCACTCTTATTAATAAACCACTATAGTATTCCCATTATGACATCACATTGTCACTCTCATTAATTAACCACTATAATACTCCTATTATGACATCACAATGTCACTCTCATTAATAAACCACTATAGTATTCCCATTATGACATCACATTGTCACTCCCACTATAACGTCACGCTGTTACTCCGATTTTAACATCACTTAGCCACTCCCGTTTTGACATCACAATGTCACTCTCATTAATAAACCACTTTAATACTCCCATTATGACATCACAATGTCAATCTAATTAATAAACCACTTTAATACTCCCATTATGACATCACAATGTCACTCTCATTAATAAACCACTATAGTATTCCCATTATGACATCACATTCTCACTCCCACTATGACGTAGCACTGTTACTCCGATTTTAACATCACTTAGCCACTCCCATTATGACATCACAATGTCACTCTCATTAATAAACCACTTTAATACTTCCATTATGACATCACAATGTCACTCTCATTAATAAACCACTATAGTATTCCCGTTATGACATCACATTGTCACTCCCACTATGATATCACACTGTTACTCCCATTTTAACATCACTTAGCCACTCCCATTATGACATCACACTGTCACTCATTAATAAACCACTATAATATTCCCATTATGACATTTCAATGTCACTCTCATTAATAAAACACTTCAATACTCCCATTATGACATCACAATGTCACTCTTATTAATAAACCACTATAGAATTCCCATTATGACATCACATTGTCAATCTCATTAATTAACCACTATAATACTCCCATTATGACATCACAATGTCACTCTCATTAATAAACCACTATAGTATTCCCATTATGAAATCACATTGTCACTCCCACTATGACGTCACGCTGTTACTCCGATTTTAACATCACTTAGCCACTCCCATTTTGACATCACAATGTCACTCTCATTAATAAACCACTTTAATACTCCCAATATGACATCACAATGTCAATCTAATTAATAAACCACTTTAATACTCCCATTATGACATCACAATGTCACTCTCATTAATAATCACTATAGTATTCCCATTATGACATCACATTCTCACTCCCACTATGACGTCACACTGTTACTCCGATTTTAACATCACTTAGCCACTTCCATTATGACATCACAATGTCACTCTCATTAATAAACCACTTTAATACTCCAATTATGACATCACAATGTCACTTTCATTAATAAACCACTTTAATACTCCCATTATGACATCACAATGTCAATCTAATTAATAAACCACTTTAATACTCCCATTATGACATCACAATGTCACTCTCATTAATAAACCACTATAGTATTCCCATTATGACATCACATTGTCACTCCCACTATGACGTCACGCTGTTACTCCGATTTTAACATCACTTAGCCACTCCCATTTTGACATCACAATGTCACTCTCATTAATAAACCACTTTAATTCTCCCATTATGACATCACAATGTCAATCTAATTAATAAACCACTTTAATACTCCCATTATGACATCACAATGTCACTCTCATTAATAATCACTATAGTATTCCCATTATGACATCACATTCTCACTCCCACTATGACGTAACACTGTTACTCCGATTTTAACATCACTTAGCCACTCCCATTATGACATCACAATGTCACTCTCATTAATAAACCACTTTAATACTTCCATTATGACATCACAATGTCACTCTCATTAATAAACTACTATAGTATTACCATTATGACATCACATTGTCACTCCCACTATGATGTCACACTGTTACTCCCATTTTAACATCACTTAGCCACTCCCATTATGACATCACAATGTCACTCATTAATAAACCACTATAATACTCCCATTATGACATCACAATGTCACTCTTATTAATAAACCACTTTAGTACTTCCATTATGACATCACATTATCACTCCCATTATGACATCACAATGTCACTCATTAATAAACCACTTTAATACTTCCATTATGACATCACAATGTCACTCTCATTAATAAACCACTATAGTATTCCCATTATGACTTCACATTGTCACTCCCACTATGATGTAACACTGTTACTCCCATTTTAACATCACTTAGCCATCACATTGTCACTCCCACTATGATGTCACACTGTTACTCCCATTTTAACATCACTTTGCCATTCCCATTTTAACATCACTTAGCCACTCCCATTTTGACATCACAATGTCACTCTCATTAATAAATCACTTTAATACTCCCATTATGACATCACAATGTCAATCTAATTAATAAACCACTTTAATACTCTGATTATGACATCACAATGTCACTCTCATTAATAATCACTATAGTATTCCCATTATGACATCACATTCTCACTCCCACTATGACGTAACGCTGTTACTCCGATTTTAACATCACTTAGCCACTCCCATTATGACATCACAATGTAACTCTCATTAATAAACCACTTTAATACTTCCATTATGACATCACAATGTCACTCTCATTAATAAACCACTATAGTATTCCCATTATGACATCACATTGTCACTCCCACTATGATGTCACACTGTTACTCCCATTTTAACATCACTTAGCCACTCCCATTATGACATCACAATGTCACTCATTAATAAACCACTATAATACTCCCATTATGACATCACAATATCACTCTTATTAATAAACCACTTTAGTACTTCCATTATGACATCACATTATCACTCCCATTATGATGTCACAATGTCACTTTCATTTTAACATCACTTTGCCATTCCCATTATGACATCACAATGTCACTCCAATTTTACCTTCTCTTAGCCACTCCCATTATGACATCACAATGCCACTCTCATTAACCAAAACACTGTAGTACTCACATTATGACATCACAATGTCACTTTCATTAATAAACCACTTTAATACTCTTATTATGACATCACAATGTCTATCTCAATAATAAATTAATATAGTATTCCCATTATGACATCACATTGTCATTCCCACTATGATGTCACACTTACTCCCATATTAACATCACTTAGCCACTCCCATTATGACATCACAATGTCACTCATTAATAAATCACTTTAATATTCCATTATGACATCACAATGTCACTCTCATTAATAAACCACTATAGTATTCCCATTATGACATCACATTGTCACTTCCACTATGATGTCACGCTGTTACTCCCATTTTAACATCACTTAGCCACTCCCATTATGACATCACAATGTCACTCATTAATAAACCACTATAATACTCCCATTATGACATCACAATGTCACTCTCATTTATAAACCACTATAGATTTCCCATTATGACATCACATTATCACTCCCACTATGACGTCATGCTGTTACTCCGATTTTAACATCACTTAGCCACTCCCATTTTGACATCACAATGTCACTCTCATTAATAAACCACTTTAATACTCCCATTATGACATCACACTGTCAATCTAATTAATAAACCACTTTAATACTCCCATTATGACATCACAATCTCACTCTCATTAATAAACCACTATAGTATTCCCATTATGACATCACATTCTCACTCCCACTATGACGTAGCGCTGTTACTCCGATTTTGACATCACTTAGCCACTCCCATTACGACATCACAATGTCACTCTCATTAATAAACCACTTTAATACTTCCATTATGACATCACAATGTCACTCTCATTAATAAACCACTATAGTATTCCCGTTATGACATCACATTCTCACTCCCACTATGACGTAGCGCTGTTACTCCCATTTTAACATCACTTAGCCACTCCCATTATGACATCACAATGTCACTCCAATTTTACCTTCACTTAGCCACTCCCATTATGACATCACAATGCCACTCTCATTAACCAAAACACTGTAATACTCACATTATGACATCACAATGTCACTTTCATTAATAAACCACTTTAATACTCTTATTATGACATCACAATGTCTATCTCAAAAATAAATTAATATAGTATTCCCATTATGACATCACATTGTCACTCCCACTATGATGTCACACTTACTCCCATATTAACATCACTTAGCCACTCCCATTATGACATCACAATGTCACTCATTAATAAACCACTATAATACTCCCATTATGACATCACAATATCACTCTTATTAATAAACCACTTTAGTACTTCCATTATGACATCACATTATCACTCCCATTATGATGTCACAATGTCACTTTCATTTTAACATCACTTTGCCATTCCCATTATGACATCACAATGTCACTCCAATTTTACCTTCACTTAGCCACTCCCATTATGACATCACAATGCCACTCTCATTAACCAAAACACTGTAGTACTCACATTATGACATCACAATGTCACTTTCATTAATAAACCACTTTAATACTCTTATTATGACATCACAATGTCTATCTCAATAATAAATTAATATAGTATTCCCATTATGACATCACATTGTCATTCCCACTATGATGTCACACTTACTCCCATATTAACATCACTTAGCCACTCCCATTATGACATCACAATGTCACTCATTAATAAACCACTATAATACTCCCATTATGACATCACAATGTCACTCTCATTTATAAACCACTATAGTATTCCCATTATGACATCACATTGTCACTTCCACTATGATGTCACGCTGTTACTCCCATTTTAACATCACTTAGCCACTCACATTATGACATCACAATGTCACTCATTAATAAACCACTATAATACTCCCATTATGACATCACAATGTCACTCTCATTTATAAATCACTATAGATTTCCCATTATGACATCACATTATCACTCCCACTATGACGTCATGCTGTTACTCCGATTTTAACATCACTTAGCCACTCCCATTTTGACATCACAATGTCACTCTCATTAATAAACCACTTTAATACTCCCATTATGACATCACACTGTCAATCTAATTAATAAACCACTTTAATACTCCCATTATGACATCACAATCTCACTCTCATTAATAAACCACTATAGTATTCCCATTATGACATCACATTCTCACTCCCACTATGACGTAGCGCTGTTACTCCGATTTTGACATCACTTAGCCACTCCCATTATGACATCACAATGTCACTCTCATTAATAAACCACTTTAATACTTCCATTATGACATCACAATGTCACTCTCATTAATAAACCACTATAGTATTCCCGTTATGACATCACATTGTCACTCCCACTATGATGTCACACTGTTACTCCCATTTTAACATCACTTAGCCACTCCCATTATGACATCACACTGTCACTCATTAATAAACCACTATAATATTCCCATTATGACATCTCAATGTCACTCTTATTAATAAAACACTTCAATACTCCCATAATGACATCACAATGTCACTCTTATTAATAAACCAATATAGTATTCCCATTATGACATCACATTGTCACTCTCATTAATTAACCACTATAATACTCCCATTATGACATCACAATGTCACTCTCATTAATAAACCACTATAGTATTCCCATTATGACATCACATTGTCACTCCCACTATGACGTCACGCTGTTACTCCAATTTTAACATCACTTAGCCTCTCCCATTTTGACATCACAATGTCACTCTCATTAATAAACCACTTTAATACTCCCATTATGACATCACAATGTCAATCTAATTAATAAACCACTTTAATACTCCCATTATGACATCACAATGTCACTCTCATTAATAATCACTATAGTATTCCCATTATGACATCACATTCTCACTCACACTATGATGTAACGCTGTTACTCCGATTTTAACATCACTTAGCCACTCCCATTATGACATCACAATGTCACTCTCATTAATAAACCACTTTAATACTTCCATTATGACATCACAATGTCACTCTCATTAATAAACCACTATAGTATTCCCATTATGACATCACATTGTCACTCCCACTATGATGTCACACTGTTACTCCCATTTTAACATCACTTACCCACTCCCATTATGACATCACAATGTCACTCATTAATAAACCACTATAATACTCCCATTATGACATCACAATGTCACTCTTATTAATAAACCACTTTAGTACTTCCATTATGACATCACATTATCACTCCTATTATGATGTCACAATGTCACTTTAATTTTAACATCACTTTGCCATTCCCATTTTAACATCACTTAGCCACTCCCATTTTGACATCACAATGCCACTCTCATTAATAAACCACTTTAATACTCCCATTATGACATCACAATGTCAATCTTATTAATAAACCACTTTAATACTCCCATTATGACATCACAATGTCACTCTCATTAATAATCACTATAGTATTCCCATTATGACATCATATTCTCACTCCCACTATGACGTAACGCTGTTACTCCGATTTTAACATCACTTAGCCACTCCCGTTATGACATCACAATGTCACTCTCATTAATAAACCACTTTAATACTTCCATTATGACATCACAATGTAACTCTCATTAATAAACCACTATAGTATTCCCATTATGACATCACATTGTCACTCCCACTATGATGTCACACTGTTACTCCCATTTTAACATCACATAGCCACTCCCATTATGACATCACAATGTCACTCATTAATAAACCACTATAATACTCCCATTATGACATCACAATGTCACTCTTATTAATAAACCACTTTAGTACTTCCATTATGACATCACATTATCACTCCCATTAAGACATCACAATGTCAATCTAATTAATAGACCACTTTAATACTCCCATTATGACATCACAATGTCACTCTCATTAATAATCACTATAGTATTCCCATTATGACATCACATTCTCACTCCCACTATGACGTAACGCTGTTACTCCGATTTTAACATCACTTAGCCACTCCCATTATGACATCACAATGTAACTCTCATTAATAAACCACTTTAATACTTCCATTATGACATCACAATGTCACTCTTATTAATAAACCATTTTAGTACTTCCATTATGACATCACATTATCACTCCCATTATGATGTCACAATGTCACTATCATTTTAACATCACTTTGCCATTCCCATTATGACATCACAATGTCACTCCCATTTTACCTTCACTTAGCCACTCCCATTATGACATCACAATGTCACTCATTAATAAACCACTTTGATACTCCCATTGTGACATCACAATGTCACTCTCATTATTAAACCACTAGTTTTCCCATTATGACATTACATTGTCTTTCCCACTATGACATCACATTGCCACTCCCACTATGACGTCACACTGTTACTCCCATTTTAACATTACTTAGCCACTCCCATTATGACATCACAATGTCACTCATTAATAAACCACTTTAATACAAAAATTATGACATCACAATGTCACTCTTATTAATAAACCACTTTAGTACTTCCATTATGACATCACATTATCACTCCCATTATAATGTCACAAAGTCACTTTAATTTTAACATCACTTTGCTATTCCCATTATGACATCACAATGTCACTCCCATTTTACCCTCAATTAGCCACTCCCATTATGACATCACAATGCCACTCTCATTAACCAAAACACTGTAGTACTCACATTATGACACCACAATGTCACTCTCATTAATAAACCACTTTAATACTCTTATTATGACATCACAATGTCTATCTCAATAATAAATTAATATAGTATTCCCATTATGACATCACATTGTCACTCCCACTATGATGTCACACTGTTACTCCCATATTAACATCACAGCCACTCCCATTATGACATCACAATGTCACACATTAATAAACCACTTTAATACTCCCATTATGACATCACAATGTCACTCTCATTAATAAACCACTATAGTTTTCCCATTATGACATCACATTGTCACTCCCACTATGACGTCACGCTGTTACTCCGATTTTAACATCACTTAGCCACTCCCATTTTGACATCACAATGTCACTCTCATTAATAAACCACTTTAATTCTCCCATTATGACATCACAATGTCAATCTAATTAATAAACCACTTTAATACTCCCATTATGACATCACAATGTCACTCTCATTAATAAACCACTATAGTATTCCCATTATGACATCACATTCTCACTCCCACTATGACGTAGCGCTGTTACTCCGATTTTAACATCACTTAGCCACTCCCATTATGACATCACAATGTCACTCTCATTAATAAACCACTTTAATACTTCCATTATGACATCACAATGTCACTCTCATTAATAAACCACTATAGTATTCCCGTTATGACATCACATTGTCACTCCCACTATGATGTCACACTGTTACTCCCATTTTAACATCACTTAGCCACTCCCATTATGACATCACACTGTCACTCATTAATAAACCACTACAATATTCCCATTATGACATCTCAATGTCACTCTCATTAATAAAACACTTCAATACTCCCATAATGACATCACAATGTCACTCTTATTAATAAACCAATATAGTATTCCCATTATGACATCACATTGTCACTCTCATTAATTAACCACTATAATACTCCCATTATGACATCACAATGTCACTCTCATTAATAAACCACTATAGTATTCCCATTATGACATCACATTGTCACTCCCACTATGACATCACGCTGTTACTCCAATTTTAACATCACTTAGCCACTCCCATTTTGACATCACAATGTCACTCTCATTAATAAACCACTTTAATACTCCCATTATGACATCACAATGTCAATCTAATTAATAAACCACTTTAATACTCCCATTATGACATCACAATGTCACTCTCATTAATAATCACTATAGTATTCCCATTATGACATCACATTCTCACTCCCACTATGATGTAACGCTGTTACTCCGATTTTAACATCACTTAGCCACTCCCATTATGACATCACAATGTCACTCTCATTAATAAACCACTTTAATACTTCCATTATGACATCACAATGTCACTCTCATTAATAAACCACTATAGTATTCCCATTATGACATCACATTGTCACTCCCACTATGATGTCACACTGTTACTCCCATTTTAACATCACTTAGCCACTCCCATTATGACATCACAATGTCACTCATTAATAAACCACTATAATACTCCCATTATGACATCACAATGTCACTCTTATTAATAAACCACTTTAGTACTTCCATTATGACATCACATTATCACTCCTATTATGATGTCACAATGTCACTTTAATTTTAACATCACTTTGCCATTCCCATTTTAACATCACTTAGCCACTCCCATTTTGACATCACAATGCCACTCTCATTAATAAACCACTTTAATACTCCCATTATGACATCACAATGTCAATCTAATTAATAAACCACTTTAATACTCCCATTATGACATCACAATGTCACTCTCATTAATAATCACTATAGTATTCCCATTATGACATCAAATTCTCACTCCGACTATGAAGTAACGCTGTTACTCTGATTTTAACATCACTTAGCCACTCCCATTATGACATCACAATGTCACTCTCATTAATAAACCACTTTAATACTTCCATTATGACATCACAATGTCACTCTCATTAATAAACCACTATAGTATTCCCATTATGACATCACATTGTCACTCCCACTATGATGTCACACTGTTACTCCCATTTTAACATCACGTAGCCACTCCCATTATGACATCACAATGTCACTCATTAATAAACCACTATAATACTCCCATTATGACATCACAATGTCACTCTTATTAATAAACCACTTTAGTACTTCCATTATGACATCACATTATCACTCCCATTAAGACATCACAATGTCAATCTAATTAATAAACCACTTTAATACTCCCATTATGACATCACAATGTCAATCTCATTAATAATCACTATAGTATTCCCATTATGACATCACATTCTCACTCCCACTATGACGTAACGCTGTTACTCCGATTTTAACATCACTTAGCCACTCCCATTATGACATCACAATGTAACTCTCATTAATAAACCACTTTAATACTTCCATTATGACATCACAATGTCACTCTTATTAATAAACCACTTTAGTACTTCCATTATGACATCACATTATCACTCCCATTATGATGTCACAATGTCACTATCATTTTAACATCACTATGCCATTCCCATTATGACATCACAATGTCACTCCCATTTTACCTTCACTTAGCCACTCCCATTATGACATCACAATGTCACTCATTAATAAACCACTTTGATACTCCCATTGTGACATCACAATGTCACTCTCATTATTAAACCACTATAGATTTCCCATTGTGACATTACATTGTCTTTCCCACTATGACATCACATTGCCACTCCCACTATGACGTCACACTGTTACTCCCATTTTAACATTACTTAGCCACTCCCATTATGACATCACAATGTCACTCATTAATAAACCACTTTAATACAAAAATTATGACATCACAATGTCACTCTTATTAATAAACCACTTTAGTACTTCCATTATGACATCACATTATCACTCCCATTATAATGTCACAATGTCACTTTAATTTTAACATCACTTTGCTATTCCCATTATGACATCACAATGTCACTCCCATTTTACCCTCACTTAGCCACTCCCATTATGACAGCACAATGCCATTCTCATTAACCAAAACACTGTAGTACTCACATTATGACATCACAATGTCACTCTCATTAATAAACCACTTTAATACTCTTATTATGACATCACAATGTCTATCTCAATAATAAATTAATATAGTATTCCCATTATGACATCACATTGTCACTCCCACTATGATGTCACACTGTTACTCCCATATTAACATCACAGCCACTCCCATTATGACATCACAATGTCACACATTAATAAACCACTTTAATACTCCCATTATGACATCACAATGTCACTCTCATTAATAAACCACTATAGTATTCCCATTATGACATCACATTGTCACTCCCACTATGACGTCACGCTGTTACTACGATTTTAACATCACTTAGCCACTCCCATTTTGACATCACAATGTCACTCTCATTAATAAACCACTTTAATTCTCCCATTATGACATCACAATGTCAATCTAATTAATAAACTACTTTAATACTCCCATTATGACATCACAATGTCACTCTCATTAATAATCACTATAGTATTCCCATTATGACATCACATTCTCACTCCCACTATGACGTAACACTGTTACTCCGATTTTAACATCACTTAGCCACTCCCATTATGACATCACAATGTCACTCTCATTAATAAACCACTTTAATACTTCCATTATGACATCACAATGTCACTCTCATTAATAAACTACTATAGTATTACCATTATGACATCACATTGTCACTCCCACTATGATGTCACACTGTTACTCCCATTTTAACATCACTTAGCCACTCCCATTATGACATCACAATGTCACTCATTAATAAACCACTATAATACTCCCATTATGACATCACAATGTCACTCTTATTAATAAACCACTTTAGTACTTCCATTATGACATCACGTTATCACTCCCATTATGACATCACAATGTCACTCATTAATAAACCACTTTAATACTTCCATTATGACATCACAATGTCACTCTCATTAATAAACCACTATAGTATTCCCATTATGACTTCACATTGTCACTCCCACTATGATGTAACACTGTTACTCCCATTTTAACATCACTTAGCCATCACATTGTCACTCCCACTATGATGTCACACTGTTACTCCCATTTTAACATCACTTAGCCACTCCCATTATGACATCACAATGTCACTCATTAATAAACCACTATAATACTCCCATTATGACATCACAATGTCACTCTTATTAATAAACCACTTTAGTACTTCCATTATGACATCACATTGTCACTCCCACTATGACGTCACGCTGTTACTCCGATTTTAACATCACTTAGCCACTCCCATTTTGACATCACAATGTCACTCTCATTAATAAACCACTTTAATACTCCCATTATGACATCACAATGTCAATCTAATTAATAAAACACTTTAATACTCCCATTATGACATCACAATGTCACTCTCATTAATAATCACTATAGTATTCCCATTATGACATCACATTCTCACTCCCACTATGATGTAACGCTGTTACTCCGATTTTAACATCACTTAGCCACTCCCGTTTTGACATCACAATGTCACTCTCATTAATAAACCACTTTAATACTCCCATTATGACATCACAATGTCAATCTAATTAATAAACCACTTTAATACTCCCATTATGACATCACAATGTCACTCTCATTAATAAACCACTATAGTATTCCCATTATGACATCACATTCTCACTCCCACTATGACGTAGCGCTGTTACTCCGATTTTAACATCACTTAGCCACTCCCATTATGACATCACAATGTCACTCTCCTTAATAAACCACTTTAATACTTCCATTATGACATCACAATGTCACTCTCATTAATAAACCACTATAGTATTCCCGTTATGACATCACATTGTCACTCCCACTATGATGTCACACTGTTACTCCCATTTTAACATCACTTAGCCACTCCCATTATGACATCACACTGTCACTCATTAATAAACCACTATAATATTCCCATTATGACATCTCAATGTCACTCTCATTAATAAAACACTTCAATACTCCCATTATGACATCACAATGTCACTCTCATTAATAAACCACTTTAATACTTCCATTATGACATCACAATGTCACTCTCATTAATAAACCACTTTAATACTTCCATTATGACATCACAATGTCACTCTCATTAATAAACCACTATAGTATTCCCATTATGACATCACATTGGCACTCCCACTATGATGTCACACTGTTACTCCCATTTTAACATCACTTAGCCACTCCCATTATGACATCACAATGTCACTCATTAATAAACCACTATAATACTCCCATTATGACATCACAATGTCACTCTTATTAATAAACCACTTTAGTACTTCCATTATGACATCACATTATCACTCCTATTATGATGTCACAATGTCACTTTAATTTTAACATCACTTTGCCATTCCCATTATGACATCACAATGTCACTCCCATTTTACCTTCACTTAGCCACTCCCATTATGACATCACAATGTCACTCATTAATAAACCACTTTGATACTCCCATTGTGACATCACAATGTCACTCTCATTATTAAACCACTATAGTTTTCCCATTATGACATTACATTGTCTTTCCCACTATGACATCACATTGCCACTCCCACTATGACGTCACACTGTTACTCCCATTTTAACATTACTTAGCCACTCCCATTATGACATCACAATGTCACTCATTAATAAACCACTTTAATACAAAAATTATGACATCACAATGTCACTCTTATTAATAAACCACTTTAGTACTTCCATTATGACATCACATTATCACTCCCATTATAATGTCACAAAGTCACTTTAATTTTAACATCACTTTGCTATTCCCATTATGACATCACAATGTCACTCCCATTTTACCCTCAATTAGCCACTCCCATTATGACATCACAATGCCACTCTCATTAACCAAAACACTGTAGTACTCACATTATGACACCACAATGTCACTCTCATTTAATACTCTTATTATGACATCACAATGTCTATCTCAATAATAAATTAATATAGTATTCCCATTATGACATCACATTGTCACTCCCACTATGATGTCACACTGTTACTCCCATATTAACATCACAGCCACTCCCATTATGACATCACAATGTCACACATTAATAAACCACTTTAATACTCCCATTATGACATCACAATGTCACTCTCATTAATAAACCACTATAGTTTTCCCATTATGACATCACATTGTCACTCCCACTATGACGTCACGCTGTTACTCCGATTTTAACATCACTTAGCCACTCCCATTTTGACATCACAATGTCACTCTCATTAACAAACCACTTTAATTCTCCCATTATGACATCACAATGTCAATCTAATTAATAAACCACTTTAATACTCCCATTATGACATCACAATGTCACTCTCATTAATAAACCACTATAGTATTCCCATTATGACATCACATTCTCACTCCCACTATGACGTAGCGCTGTTACTCCGATTTTAACATCACTTAGCCACTCCCATTATGACATCACAATGTCACTCTCATTAATAAACCACTTTAATACTTCCATTATGACATCACAATGTCACTCTCATTAATAAACCACTATAGTATTCCCATTATGACATCACATTGTCACTCCCACTATGATGTCACACTGTTACTCCCATTTTAACATCACGTAGCCACTCCCATTATGACATCACAATGTCACTCATTAATAAACCACTATAATACTCCCATTATGACATCACAATGTCACTCTTATTAATAAACCACTTTAGTACTTCCATTATGACATCACATTATCACTCCCATTAAGACATCACAATGTCAATCTAATTAATAAACCACTTTAATACTCCCATTATGACATCACAATGTCAATCTCATTAATAATCACTATAGTATTCCCATTATGACATCACATTCTCACTCCCACTATGACGTAACGCTGTTACTCCGATTTTAACATCACTTAGCCACTCCCATTATGACATCACAATGTAACTCTCATTAATAAACCACTTTAATACTTCCATTATGACATCACAATGTCACTCTTATTAATAAACCACTTTAGTACTTCCATTATGACATCACATTATCACTCCCATTATGATGTCACAATGTCACTATCATTTTAACATCACTATGCCATTCCCATTATGACATCACAATGTCACTCCCATTTTACCTTCACTTAGCCACTCCCATTATGACATCACAATGTCACTCATTAATAAACCACTTTGATACTCCCATTGTGACATCACAATGTCACTCTCATTATTAAACCACTATAGATTTCCCATTATGACATTACATTGTCTTTCCCACTATGACATCACATTGCCACTCCCACTATGACGTCACACTGTTACTCCCATTTTAACATTACTTAGCCACTCCCATTATGACATCACAATGTCACTCATTAATAAACCACTTTAATACAAAAATTATGACATCACAATGTCACTCTTATTAATAAACCACTTTAGTACTTCCATTATGACATCACATTATCACTCCCATTATAATGTCACAATGTCACTTTAATTTTAACATCACTTTGCTATTCCCATTATGACATCACAATGTCACTCCCATTTTACCCTCACTTAGCCACTCCCATTATGACAGCACAATGCCATTCTCATTAACCAAAACACTGTAGTACTCACATTATGACATCACAATGTCACTCTCATTAATAAACCACTTTAATACTCCCATTATGACATCACAATGTCAATCTAATTAATAAACCACTTTAATACTCCCATTATGACATCACAATGTCACTCTCATTAATAAACCACTATAGTATTCCCATTATGACATCACATTCTCACTCCCACTATGACGTAGCGCTGTTACTCCGATTTTAACATCACTTAGCCACTCCCATTATGACATCACAATGTCACTCTCCTTAATAAACCACTTTAATACTTCCATTATGACATCACAATGTCACTCTCATTAATAAACCACTATAGTATTCCCGTTATGACATCACATTGTCACTCCCACTATGATGTCACACTGTTACTCCCATTTTAACATCACTTAGCCACTCCCATTATGACATCACACTGTCACTCATTAATAAACCACTATAATATTCCCATTATGACATCTCAATGTCACTCTCATTAATAAAACACTTCAATACTCCCATTATGACATCACAATGTCACTCTCATTAATAAACCACTTTAATACTTCCATTATGACATCACAATGTCACTCTCATTAATAAACCACTTTAATACTTCCATTATGACATCACAATGTCACTCTCATTAATAAACCACTATAGTATTCCCATTATGACATCACATTGGCACTCCCACTATGATGTCACACTGTTACTCCCATTTTAACATCACTTAGCCACTCCCATTATGACATCACAATGTCACTCATTAATAAACCACTATAATACTCCCATTATGACATCACAATGTCACTCTTATTAATAAACCACTTTAGTACTTCCATTATGACATCACATTATCACTCCTATTATGATGTCACAATGTCACTTTAATTTTAACATCACTTTGCCATTTCCATTTTAACATCACTTAGCCACTCCCATTTTGACATCACAATGCCACTCTCATTAATAAACCACTTTAATACTCCCATTATGACATCACAATGTCAATCTAATTAATAAACCACTTTAATACTCCAATTATGACATCACAATGTCACTCTCATTAATAATCACTATAGTATTCCCATTATGACATCACATTCTCACTCCCACTATGATGTCACAATGTCACTTTAATTTTAACATCACTTTGCCATTCCCATTATGACATCACATTGTCACTCCCATTTTACCTTCACTTAGCCACTCCCAGTATGACATCACAATGTCACTCTCATTAATAAACCACTTTGATACTCCCATTGTGACATCACAATGTCACTCTCATTATTAAACCACTATAGTTTTCCCATTATGACATTGCATTGTCTTTCCCACTATGACATCACATTGCCACTCCCACTATGATGTCACACTGTTACTCCCATTTTAACATTACTTAGCCACTCCCATTATGACATCACAATGTCACTCATTAATAAACCACTTTAATACCAAAATTATGACATCACAATGTCACTCTCATTGTTAAACCACTTTAGTACTCCCATTATGACATCACATTATCACTCCCATTATGATGTCACAATGTCACTTTCATTTTAACATTACTTTGCCACTCCCATTATGACATCACAATGTCACTCCCATTTTAACATCACTTAGCCACTCCCATTATGACATCACAATGTCACTCATTAATAAACCACTATAATACTCCCATTATGACATCACAATGTCACTCTCATTAATAAAACACTTCAATACTCCCATTATGACATCACAATGTCACTCTTATTAATAAACCACTATGGTATTCCCATTATGACATCACATTGTCACTCTCATTAATTAACCACTATAATACTCCCATTATGACATCACAATGTCACTCTCATTAATAAACCACTATAGTATTCCCATTATGACATCACATTGTCACTCCCACTATGACGTCACGCTGTTACTCCGATTGTAACATTACTTAGCCACTCTCATTTTGACATCACAATGTCACTCTCATTAATAAACCACTTTAATACTCCCATTATGACATCACAATTTCAATCTAATTAATAAACCACTTTAATACTCCCATTATGACATCACAATGTCACTCTCATTAATAATCACTATAGTATTCCCATTATGACATCACATTCTCACTCCCACTATGACGTAACGCTGTTACTCCGATTTTAACATCACTTAGCCACTCCCATTATGACATCACAATGTCACTCTCATTAATAAACCACTTTAATACTTCCATTATGACATCACAATGTCACTCTCATTAATAAACCACTATAGTATTCCCATTATGACATCACATTGTCACTCCCACTATGATGTCACACTGTTACTCCCATTTTAACATCACTTACCCACTCCCATTATGACATCACAATGTCACTCATTAATAAACCACTATAATACTCCCATTATGACATCACAATGTCACTCTTATTAATAAACCACTTTAGTACTTCCATTATGACATCACATTATCACTCCTATTATGATGTCACAATGTCACTTTAATTTTAACATCACTTTGCCATTCCCATTTTAACATCACTTAGCCACTCCCATTTTGACATCACAATGTCACTCTTATTAATAAACCACTTTAATACTCCCATTATGACATCACAATGTCAATCTAATTAATAAACCACTTTAATACTCCCATTATGACATCACAATGTCACTCTCATTAATAATCACTATAGTATTCCCATTATGACATCACATTCTCACTCCCACTATGATGTCACAATGTCACTTTAATTTTAACATCACTTTGCCATTCCCATTATGACATCACAATGTCACTCCCATTTTACCTTCACTTTGCCACTCCCAGTATGACATCACAATGTCACTCTCATTAATAAACCACTTTGATACTCCCATTGTGACATCACAATGTCACTCTCATTATTAAACCACTATAGTTTTCCCATTATGACATTGCATTGTCTTTCCCACTATGACGTGACACTGTTACTCCCATTTTAACATTACTTAGCCACTCCCATTATGACATCACAGTGTCACTCATTAATAAACCACTTTAATACAAAAATTATGACATCACAATGTCACTCTCATTGTTAAACCACTTTTGTACTCCCATTATGACATCACATTATCACTCCCATAATGATGTCACAATGTCACTTTCATTTTAACATTACTTTGCCACTCCCGATATGACATCACAATGTCACTCCCATTTTAACATCACTTAGCCACTCCCATTATGACATCACAATGTCACTCATTAATAAACCACTTTAATACTCCCATTATGACATCACAATGTCACTCTCATTAATAAACCACTTTAATACTCCCGTTATGACATCACAATGTCAATCTAATTAATAAACCACTTTAATACTCCCATTATGACATCACAATGTCACTCTCATTAATAATCACTATAGTATTCCCATTATGACATCACATTCTCACTCCCACTATGACGTAACGCTGTTACTCCAATTTTAACATCTCTTAGCCATTCCCATTATGACAGCACAATGTCACTCTCATTAATAAACCACTTTAATACTTCCATTATGACATCACAATGTCACTCTCATTAATAAACCACTATAGTATTCCCATTATGACATCACAGTGTCACTCCCACTATGATGTCACACTGTTACTCCCATTTTAACATCACTTAGCCACTCCCATTATGACATCACAATGTCACTCATTAATAAACCACTATAATACTCCCATTATGACATCACAATGTCACTCACATTAATAAAACACTATAATACTCCCATTATGACATCACAAACCACTATAGTATTCCCATTATGACATTACATTGTCTTTCCCACTATGACATCACATTGCCACTCCCACTATGACGTCACACTGTTACTCCCATTTAACATTACTTAGCCACTCCCATTATGACATCACAATGTCATTCATTAATAAACCACTTTAGTACTTCCATTATGACATCACATTATCACTCCCATTATGATGTCACAATGTCACTTTAATTTTAACATCACTTTGCCATTCCCATTATGACATCACAATGTCACTCCCATTTTACCTTCACTTAGCCACTCCCATTATGACATCACAATGTCACTCTCATTAATAAACCACTTTGATACTCCCATTGTGACATCACAATGTCACTCTCATTATTAAACCACTACAGTTTTCCCATTATGACATTACATTGTCTTTCCCACTATGACATCACATTGCCACTCCCACTATGATGTCACACTGTTACTCCCATATTAACATTACTTAGCCACTCCCATTATGACATCACAATGTCATTCATTAATAAACCACTTTAGTACTTCCATTATGACATCACATTATCACTCCCATTATAATATCACAATGTCACTTTAACTTTAACATCACTTTGCCATTCCCATTATGACATCACAATGTCACTCCCATTTTACCCTCACTTAGCCACTTCCATTATGACATCACAATGCCGCTCTCATTAACCAAAACACTGTAGTACTCACATTATGACATCACAATGTCACTTTCAGTAATAAACCACTTTAATACTCTTATTATGACATCACAATGTCTATCTCAATAATAAATTAATATAGTAGTCCCAATATGACATCACATTGTCACTCCTACTATGATGTCACACTGTTACTCCCATATTAACATCACTTAGCCACTCCCATTATGACATCACAATGTCACTCTCATTAATAAACCACTTTAATACTTCCATTATGACATCACAATGTCACTCTCATTAATAAACCACTATAGTATTCCCATTATGACATCACATTGTCACTCCCACTATGATGTCACACTGTTACTCCCATTTTAACATCACTTAGCCACTCCCATTATGACATCACAATGTCACTCATTAATAAACCACTATAATACTCCCATTATGACATCACAATGTCACTCTTATTAATAAACCACTTTAGTACTTCCATTATGACATCACATTATCACTCCTATTATGATGTCACAATGTCACTTTAATTTTAACATCACTTTGCCATTCCCATTTTAACATCACTTAGCCACTCCCATTTTGACATCACAATGTCACTCTCATTAATAAACCACTTTAATACTCCCATTATGACATCACAATGTCAATCTAATTAATAAACCACTTTAATACTCCCATTATGACATCACAATGTCACTCTCATTAATAATCACTATAGTATTCCCATTA